>JAODAL010027017.1:0-55703 GCA_025379985.1 Phyllomedusa bahiana | reverse complement strand
AAAGTGGAACCTAAAAAGTCAAATACCACAATGATGTTGGAAAAAATGTTTTTGCTAAGAATGTATAAAAGTTAAAATTTTAATTTCTAAACTCTAGTAACATTATAGCCTAAAAATGGTTATAGAACTTAGCTTACTTGGCAGAGTTCTTCCTCCCGGGCCCCAAAAACACAACTCTGATATGTGGAATGTTGCGACCCTCATACACTTTACATGGACGTCCAGTCCTGCCCCTTCAGATGATGTTAGTCTAATGTTTATGGCCACTTAGAGAGGACCTGTGGCCACTCCAGAAAGGTCTGTTTTAGTAAATACCTTTATTCCCTATAATATAACAATTCTGGAGCATTTTCTGTTATAACTCTGTGTTGTGCTGTTCCTCTGTAATTTCTTCTACAAATGTATTAATGAATAAGTCAGATGGGTGTTACCACTGCAGTTTTTAGAGAGAGTTCCCACACACATTGACTCCAGCACTGATTGGACAATGTCAGATTGTGAAGGGACATACCCCCAGCTTCCCTAATACATTTCCAGAAGGAGTAACAAAGGGACATCACAGCACAGTTATAAGAGAAGATGCTCCAGAATTGTTACTTCACAGGGAACAGAAGTATTTTTTTTTTTTATAACTAATAAGAAACAGCCACAGGTCTTTTTTAATTCTCCACTATTTAGTTTACTAATCAATATACATTATAAATTATTATAATATAAAGAGGACTGCTGGGTTAATTTAACTGTATGTTTCTAAATGTTTTTAAGTACTTACCATCAGCAGTGCATAAAGTATCCTCTATAAGAGTAAGTTGAGAAAGTGGAATTACTTGATTTTCTGCTTGCCACTTCTTACGGTCAACAGCTTGGTTGTCTTGCTGATGCCCAGCATCACCTGTATCAGTCTTCAATTGAATATCTTCATTTGTCAACGTTACCTCTTCCTGAGCTTTAAGGTTCTGGTTTAATCTCTTGAGTATTTGACGTTTTTCATTCTTAAAAAAGAAGAAGATTTGGTCGCTGAATCCATACTTGCCAAAAGAAAACACTAATTAAAATAGGTCCTAAACTAAAAATCATGAATATAAATGAGATCTCTTATGTTACTTATCTATGTCCTTATAGAAATGGAAACAAAGGGCGACATGTCAGAAAAGTGACGCATCTATGCCGATACTTTCTCAAATCTGGCATCAGGAATACCTTAATGCGCCTAAAAAGGCGCATCGCATCAAAAAAGGCGCATTGTGCAACTTGCGGCGCATAGCATATCATTGGTAGTATATGTAATGCGCCTATCGTGGTACACTGCCCGACACATGTGCGACGGGGGCGTCAAAAGTGGTTTTGGCGCAAGATAGACCAAAAAACGGCGTTGGCAAGTTGGGACATGTCGCCCAAAGTATTTAGAAACCACCACGTATACAGTATCTCACAAAAGTTACTACACCTCTCACATTTTTGTAAATATTGTATTATGTCTTTTCATAGGACATCACTGAGGATTGACTACTTTACATTGTATCAAAGTGTCATTTGTACAGCTTGCATAATAGCGTAAATTTGGTGTGCCCTCAAAATAACTCAACACACAGCCATCAATGTCTAAACCGCTGACAACAAAAGGAAGTACACCCTTAAGTGAAAATGGACAAATTGTACTCAATTTGCCATTTTGCCTCGATGGTGTCATATGATTTGTTAGTGTTACAAAGTGTCAGGTATGAATGGGGAACAGGTGTGTTAAATTTGGTGTTATCGCTCTCACATGTTCTCATTCTGGTCGCAGGAAGTTCAACATAGCAGAGAACTGTCTGAGGATCTGAAAAAAGAAAACTGGGCTGCAGGCAGTATTCCAACATGATAACGACCCCAAATACATCTCCAAGATGACCACTGCCTTACTAAAGAAAATAAGGAGAAGGGTGCTGGACTGGCCAAACATGTCTAAACCAAGCATGACCTAAGACCTATTGAGCATCTGTGGAGCATCCTCAAACAAAAGGTGGAGGAGCGCAAGGTCTTTAACACCTACCAGCTTTGTGATGTCATCATGGATTATGGTTACTTTGAGCACACACCAAATTTACACTGATATACAAACTGTACAATGACTACAATACATTGTATCAAAGTGTTATACCTTTTGGGCATTTCCCTACAGCAAGGGTTTTCAGCCAGTTTTATAGACCGTTTTCGGTTTTGAAAAACGTATGTAAATCGGCTGACAAACTTTTAAATGGACCGCTATGGAAAACCCATGCAGCAGTCCGAAAAACATTGAGCATGTTCTTTATTCTGCCCAGTTTTCTGGCGGTATATGAATCTATCAATGCGAGGGGGGAGGGCTTTTTTCAATCAAACTGTCATGTGAACGGCTCCAAAACAGAGCAATTACCGGTCGGATAATCTAGATGCTTTCTGCCGTGGGGACAGACCCTTAGTGTTGTTCCAGGAAAAGATATAATACAGTGTTTACGAAAATATGAGGGGTGTACTCACTTTTGTGAGATACTATATGGACTTTTTGTAAATGGCAAAGGAAAATGGAAGCTGGTAATAAGTCCTCTTGCAAGGTGGTAGTAGAATTAGTAGTAATATGGCATTTACACTCTCGGCACTTTATTAGGTACACCATGCTAGTACGGGTTGGACCCCATTTTCGCCTTCAGAACTGCCTCATTTCTTGTGGCATAGATTCAACAAGGTCGTTGCACGATGCTCAATTGGTACCCAAGGGGCCCAAAAAGAGTGCCAGAAAATTTTCCCACACCATGACACACCACCACCAGCCTGAAACCGTTGATACAAGGCAGGATGGATCCATGCTTTCATGTGTTTGATGCAAATTCTGGGGGGACCCTACCATCGAATGTCGCAGCCAGAAATCGAGACTTCATCGACCAAGGGGGCAAACGTTTTTCCAAATCTTCTATGTCCAATTCCGATGAGCTTGGGCAAATTGGAGCCTCAGTTTCCTGTTCTTAGCTGGAAGGAGTGGCAGGTTTGTGGTCTTCTGCTGCTGTAGCCCATCTGCTCAAAGTTCGCCGTACTGTGCGTTCAGAGATGTCTTATGCCTACCTTGGTTGTAAACGGGTGGCTATTATTTGAGTCCACTGTTGCCTTTTTTTCAGCTAGATCCAGTTGCCCATTCTCTTTTGTCCTCTGGCTTAACAAGGCATTTCCGACCACAGGTCTGCCGCTCACTGATGCTTTTTTCATTTTCGGACCATTCTCTGTGAACCCTAGAGATGGTTGTGTGTGAAAATCCCAGGGATCAGCAGTTTCTGACTATACTCAGACCAGCCCTTCTGGCTCCAACAACCATTGCCACTGTTCAAAGGACACTCAAATCACATTTCCTTCCCCATTACTGATGCTCGGTTTGAACTGCAGGAGATTGGTCTCTTGCCATGTATACATGACATAAATGCAAACTGAGTTGCCGCCATGTGATTGGCTGATTAGAAATTAAAGTGGTTAACAGTGACAGTTGTAGAAGGTGTACCTAATAAAGTGGCCGGTGAGTGTATATTTTGTCATAAACACAGAAGAGGCATGAACATAATTTGTCAGTTTGCCGCAAACATCATTCCTCTCATTATCCCTTAAAAAATATTTTTTGGGATGTTTTGGGACCTTTGGGGCATATTGTTTGTTCTTTTCTTCTTTAGTTCCTCTTTTGGACTGAGATATATCAGAGGCAGTTGTGATTATCTACGACAGGCGTCGGGAAACTGCAGCCCTCCTCCAGCTGTTGGGAAACTGCAGCCCTCCTCCAGCTGTTGGGAAACTGCAGCCTCCTCAGCTGTTGGGAAACTGCAGCCCTCTCCATGCTGGTGGGAAAAATGCAGCCTCCAGCTGTTGGGAAACTACAACTTCCATCATGCATTTATCTATGATCTATAACAGTAGGGCTTGATGGGGTTGTAGTTTCCCAACAGCTGGAGGGCCGCAAGTTTGACGGATGCCTGATCTATGATATCCCCTTTGGACACTATTGGTTTCTGCTTCAAGGGGGTTTTACTGCAAGGTAAATCCCCTGCACTGGTTGCTTGCAGCAAGCTGCGAAACAACTTGAGGCCATGTTGAATGACGGAGGATGGTCCTATACTTCCAAATTCTATGAGAGTCTGAATTATAGCTGAGTTTGCGCTCGGCTATATTCGGGAGCTTCCACAGAATTGAATGGAGAGGATGCAAGCGCTGCATTCCTCATTCTTCAGTAAGCTGCAAGTGACCAGGGCAGGGAATTTTACCTCTTTAATTATTTTGGACCATTATGTTGATATATATTATGTTGTTTTTATATTGAGTAAATAAAAGTTAGGCTTTATAGACTTGTATTACTGTGATACAACCGATTTCCCTTCCTCTCTAAATCATGGGATTGCTTTTTAAGGAGAAACCATCTACCACTAAGCCTGGAGAACTGTCATGATTTACCTTTTCTCGCCTTGTCTCTAAGGCTAACAACAGATTTTCCTCTACGAAAGGAATGCCGGGATCTTGAGAAAGAAACGGTAATTTATTTTTTCTGTCCCTTTTCCAGAATATCATCTAACTGGCAACTGAAAAATGTCCCTCAACGGTGGTTACACAATTAAGACTTAGAGGCCAAATCGTCCTGCAAATTCTTCAAAGATGAGACCCTAACGGGTGAAATGTTAAAGGGGTTTTGCCACAAAGTAAAATTGACGTGGGAAGTTGTAAAGAAATACATTTTCACCATTAATCATTATTAAAAATTTTTGCACGCGTTTTTGTTTTAGTGCTCCTTTAGTGACCCATTGTTTACAGTCGTCTCCTCGGGGGGATACGGGACCAGGGCTGTGAGCTTCTCAGTCCTGGCCGCACAAGCTCTGACTTCACTCTCCTCTCAGGCAGGGTTTTGAGTGTTCAAACCCCAGGTGCCGTCATTCTTCTCCTGTCATCTGTCCTCACTTAGTAATTAGTCAAACAGTGCAAATAAATAAAAAAAGAAACCTCAATCAGGTTTGTGCATTTATAAAGAGAGGGGGGGGGGAAAAAAAACCAGGTTTGGTTCCTGAGGGATTTGAACTGATGACCCTTGTGCCGGAGGCAAAAGTTTTACGCTGAGCTACAAATATAGCTACTTACAGTTCTAACAATAAACAGACCTTCTTTGACCATAAAGAGAGGAAAGGCCTGGTGATGTCATCCTGATGGGTCACATGATCTGCAATTCAAACAAGTCACACACCCTTCCCCCTTTGAGCACAACAGCTCTGAAGAAGCTGGATTGCAGGAGGTATGAAATAAGATCGTGGCAAAACCCCTTTAAGGGCTGTAGCACAAGGAGAGACCCTGAAAACATCTGTGGAGAGATCAGCCAAGAAGTCTTCCGCCTTTTGTATAGTTGAAATGGTAGACAGTCTCCAAATCACGTAATAAGTAAAAGCATTAAAGTTATTCCCAGATAAAGGGACACATGACAAATTTGAAAAATGGGGCTTCGTCACAAAGGTCAAAATAGGCTGCAGCGGTAAGGGGTTAACAGACCTTTGATACAGAGAAAAAAAAATTTCTGAGGGGTGGTGAAATGTACAAGACTCTAGATCCAGTTCTATAAACTAAAGTATATTTAGATATTTTTCAAGTTTTAATTCTATAATTTAATGTTGCCGAAACATGAAAGTAGATGGACAAAAATAATTTTTAAGAGAAGCTTTCTGGGACGTGTATTATATAAAAGAAAATTTTACTAAATATAGTACATTTTGCCAAATATGAATCTGATTGGCGAGTAACATTTTGTCTACAAGATTATGCTCATTCACTTTTTTTTTATATTTTGTTGGTTCTATAACTTGGTGTGTACCCCAGGTTTTGTCAATGGAAAAAAAAAAAAAAAAATCTAAGGCTATGTCTAGGCAGCAATTTGAAAATGCCGCTGAAAATCAGACATGTTCTATATTTTGCCAGACAGTTTTCGGAAACCTCAGTAAAAAAAATCTGTGCTGTATAGACTACAGTACGGATTTTCTATTGAATTCTACACAGTACTGGGTATGGTCAGTTTTTCAGCGGATTCAAAATACCGAATCCGCTGAAAAAAGGAGCAAATTCCTCAGTTGTGTAGACCTGGCCTAAGGGTCACATGTAAATTCAATGGCACGGTCTTCTGTCTCTCTTTGTCCAGGTGCAGCTCGGTCAGTAAAATCTCTCTCCCTCATCGGAGGATCCTTAAACTATTCAATAATTTGAATCCCACAGATAATAGAAGATTGGACCCCGAGATTTGAGGTTTAGGTCCACCCAAAGTTTTGAAGCAACACAAGCTTATGTACATACCAGGAATGATATGCACATCATTTTAAATTATTCAAATCTGGTCTACTATAATTACTTTCACGCTTTAACCCTTTAAATCCATCATGTAGGCAACAAAGAGGGTTGGAGCGGGCTTACTTGCCGAGTCCACACCATATGCGGTGGCTACCATCAGAGGCAGCTCCGATTCTGGCCATTTAACTTTTTAGAGGTTGCGGTAAATGTGACTGTGGCAGCTAAATGATTAGTACGTAAGGCCACAGTTAGTTGTGGCCCCAAACAGCCCCTTTGCAAGAAATTGCAGGGTGGCCAAATGAAGGCCTTTGTGCCTGACATAGACACACTTACTACACCCTGCCATAAGTAGGTTGTAATAAGAAATGAATGTAATGTCCTATTTACTGCAGTATATAGGACAAGCAATGAAGCCTCGCATGTTTAAGCCCCTAAAGGAATGAATTTTTAGGACTAATGGTTACAGTAAAAGAAAAAAAAAAAAAAAAAAAAAGTCCTTTACCATATAAAAAACAAGCATAATGGGTGTATTCACATCCATAAATATCAGATTTAATACAATTTCATCTTAGTTATGTCACATGGTGGACGGCGGTAAAAAAAAAACAAAAAAAAAACCCACGGGATTGAGGGAAAGGAGGTTGGCATCCCACCTTCCAGAGAAAATTAAATAAAAAGAGGATCAAAGAGCAGCACATACTTCAAACAGTATCAATAAAAAAATTATTAGTCTAAGTAATGGCGCTGCATAGCAACGTGTTTTTTTCTTACGTAGTAAGAACACGCACACACACCATACTTTTTTGCTGGGAGTAGGTCTCTTAGATTATTTTCTACGGCCTTTGTTATATATTTCAGCTGCTTGCTTTTAATTTATTTTTTCCTTCCTGGTGTTTTTTTTAGTCCCTAATAAAGATTCATGTTTATATTTTTATTACTTATGGTTGTGCACCAATTTCTGTGTCCTCTCTTCTCTAGCTTGCCTTTACGCTAGCCCATAGTTTCATGTTGGGTGTAGGTATACCAGCCGTTATCCATACAAGAAACAATATCTCTTGGTGGCTTTGGGAGCCTGCCCTAAATTTTACTTTATTTGCACTGTTCAGCACAGTCCTTGGATCTTAATCCAGTTGAACATCTGTGTTATGAAGTTAAATGCGCTCTGCACACCATGAAACTGCCACCTTTAAAGAGAGCCATAATTGTACTCGGCATGGGATAAATCCCAAATGAATGCACCCAGTACCTTCCAATTCATATTATAGTCACGTCACAGAACATAGGAGTCATGTCTGCTATTAGACTGTGATCCAAATGAAGCATCCAATATCCATAACAAAAAAAATGAACACGAAAACTTATGATAGTAAGGGAACATCTAGTGAAAAAAATTGCTGCAAATTAGCCCATGGATTTTCAAAAATTCACAGCAAAATCTGCTTATGTAACATAGTATTACCTATTGATTTCACCCCTCCCCAAAAAAAATCTTAATTACATACACGATACAGTAAGTAGCAGCAGATTTTCTATTTTTACTACATGGACATTTACTCTTATTGTGACTAATAGGAACAATCACTTTAAATCAAATGTATACTAACTTGGACTGATGTATCAGATTTTTGGGGGTCTTCCGTGTTGTCCCTGATTTCTGCTACTTCCGACTGTAGCCATGAGAAATGGAAACAGAAATACAGCACAATATAAGTCACACTCGTTGAGCTTTTTTTTTCTACTATACTATGACATTTTTCAGTTACACATTTCAGTAAAGAACAAACCTTAGATGCAATGGAACATGTTACACGTGCGCTGTGTTTTACTAAGATTTCTACTGTCGGCTTTTTCGATTGCATTTGCTGTTGAAGCCTAGAAATGCCTTGAATAAAAAGGCTTTAGGGGCTTCATGTATGAACACTGTCTAGGTCTGAGACTCTTTGCTGCCCATATATTTCATATAGTGCTCTGGAAAAATGAGAGGGGAGCTCTGATTGGTTGCTGTGGGCAACAAGGAAAGTCTTATACCTAGACATTATTCATACATGTCCTCCTAGGTTTATATTATGGAACAAAGGATCAGACATGTTGAAAAAACAACATATCCAATCCTTCTTTCCCTTGCCTTTCGATATTAGATGGTCAGCCCATCATATAGAAATTGGTGGATTTGGACAAGATATACGTAATGTGTGCGAGCACCTGAATGGGGTATTCTCACCACAATGATTAGCGTTAAACATGTTGGGAAAGGTAAATAACAACTATTACCAAATACATTGCTCTTTTGATATTGCTCCTTTCAGAGCAAGAGCATATCTTATCTCCTGTTTGTATACACAAGCTTTCTTAGGTTACTTACCACCTTTCTTTGCTCTAGAAGCCCAGGTGGAGATGGTGACATCACTCCCTGCTGTGTCTTATCAACACAGGAGCTTATGTTTCTTACTGACAAACTTTAACCCTTTTAAGCTCTGTAGCCTGTTACGCTTTTAAAAACCTCTATATTACTAATGTCTATCTAACAGGCCTAGCTAGGAATAGCAGAGCTGATATGCCAATCACTGTTGTAGAACCACCCAAAGCCTGAACAAAAAGTGGGAGCCTGAAGCTGGCTGTGAAGAGCAGGCTCTGTGAAACACAATGGTGTGAACACCTCTTTAAGGCGGGGACTAAATACAAACTCTAGTCATGTACCAAGAGCTTTGACAGGTACAGACCTATAGATTTTAATTTCATTGCTACATTACATTGTGCAATAGACTCAAGAAACTTAAATATATATGTCAAATTAAAGTACTACAAAGTCTGCATGTAACCCCGATTCTACATGACAATCTCTTTTCCTCACGTGAGTGCTACAGCAAAAAGGACAAAATATATAATATGTTGGAAATTTCTAGGATCAGCATAAATAGCCTGTGTTGGTTTCATGTGCAGAATACCATGTAAGATAGTGATTTTCAGGTGGCACAAATATCAGCACTGCAATTATTAAGGGTCATATAATCCGAGCTGCAGTCAGGTTTCTTAGAGGTAATCCCCCCACACTGGCCAAAAGTGAACATACAGCTCCAACATTCTTCAGCGCAGAGGTCATAGAGATGGCTGGTGTGCTGGGTTTCACGTGAGACTGTCCTCTGACTGGGGAACCTCCAACATCTGCATGAACCACATGGCTAGGGGAGCCTGGAGTTAATCCTGCTGCATTAGAAGGTACATTAGCATTCTTAAACCCCCGGGCCTCCAACTTAAATATAACAATAATTAAAAAAAAAAAAAAAAAAAAAGACAAGATTTCTATAGAAATATAAATAACTAATGTCATCATTAGCACTATAAAAGCAGAATCACATCATAAGCTTATAAATCCAGCAAAAATATAACTCAAGTATCAAAATTCAAAGTACACGGTACAGCAAAATAATGTGGACAGAAGTAAAGGCTAATTGCAACTGTACCCAGAACAAAGGTCAACAACCATTTTTACTTAAGTCCTATTCAAATATAGCAGGAAGAGTTAAAGGGGTTGTCTCACTATAGGTTTTCAGCCTACCTCAGTGTGTCTGGCACCATAGGATTTTTGAATTCAGGGGCGTGCTTCTTGTCTGCCTCTTCTCAGCCCCTTCCCCCCCCCCGCCCGGCACCTAAGGCATCACCCTGGTGCTTTCGCCCGATTCTAACGCTCAGTCATTCAGACTGACATTGGGATCGTGTTCTATTCAAACTACAAGAGAGTTTACTGCCCTATGCCTCCTGCTGAAAGTTGTACCTCATCAACTAACTACAGTGGATGAAAGAAGTAATAAACCTTACTGTGCCCATCCTAGATCAGGGAAATCCAGACTAGCAGACAGCACACAGACAGCTCTCCTCCTCCGACTGCAGTAACTTCTATACAGCAGAGGGGTGGGGGGGGATCAGTGTTCTGCTGCCAGGGTTAACCCTGTGTGTGCCTGCCTAGATCTGCTGAAGCAGCTGCACTGTGCAGAGAAGTCTGTGGAGCTTTGTATGCTAATACAGGAACAACAAAACACTGTTCTGTGCTGTCCTCCCATCAGAACAGACACAGGGCAGCTGTGAAGTGTGTTACTATAATCATGATGTATGCCTAATACAGCACAGCAGGGAGGGATATGAACCGTTCACATGCCCCCCTGATCTGTTCTATTAGTCTAGTCAGAGCTCCACAGACACATCATAATTATAGTAACACACTTCACTTCTGTCACATCGTACTGACCACAGATCAGCCTCACCTCTGCTCTCCTCAATCTGGGTAGAGAGCAGGAGGGAGCAGGCACACACAGGGTTAATCCAGGCAGCACAGCTACACAGACACAGAAGCCAGAAGTAGAGCCCTCCTCCTCCCTCCCCTCCAGAAGCATCACAAGTGGCCTCCTACTGTACGGGAGGGGCGCTGTGCTCAGACCTGCTTTGAGAAGCTGATTAGTCACCAGCACTGGCAGCCAGTGAGAGAAAAGTCAACAGGTCAGTGGCTACAGTGATCTGAGGAGCTGATGCACTCCTACTACCAGGGATAACTCAAAATCAGTAGGACATTTGTAATGGACATATATTGCAAAGCTGCTTGTTTTTTTTAAAGATCTTTTAATTAAAACCCAATCATTATAGCGAGACAACCCCTTTAAGTTATGCATAACAGCATATCTGATATAAAAAAAAAAATCATTTGAGAATGACACAGTAGGAAATGACAACCAGCTACTAATAAGAACAAAACATCAAAATGGGAATGGTCAAGTGGCTGCAATGATACATTTATGAAGAGTCCAGATGAAAACCTTTTAACTATAGTGGCAAGCATGTGTCGCCAAGTGTGTATGGTAAAGTCTTTCATTTAGTACTAGCAGACAGTCATACGGTTCTACAATGGGACCAATATGTGCTAGAACTCTGCTGGCACTTTTGTAATTTGGGGGTACTTCAAGTGTCAGATGATACCCTATTTGAGAGAAGGATATGATAGATGGGGGAAATCAGAACTCTGCAATTAATAGGTTTATATAATTTGAAGCAGCATTTCTAAGTAAAGCCCTGCTTATCCCACCCACATAGGGCGATTGTCAGTTTGTTCTTTACACACACTGATACAGGGAAAGCAATCAATCATCATATGTGGGTGGGGAAAACAAGACTTCCACTATCTCTTAAGGATTCTTATTACGATTTAATCCGTTTCATATCATATAAACTTATATATCACAGAGCTCAGCTTCTCTCATTTGATCATATTCTGCTCTCAGTGCAGCAAAAACCACAAAGTTTGCCAACAACCAGTGTAAATTACAAACACACCACACACAAACACACAACAACACACACACGAGACTGGAGCATGAAATCTATTTAGCTGAGCAATGATACATCCCCCAATGCTTTATCAGTAAATAATTAGAAAGATTTTCCATTTATTACTTTGGAAAAAGATAGGTGATAAGCATAAGGAAGGTTTTTCAGGATTATCAAAATCAGATAGAAATAAAAAAAAAAAAAAGTAAAATAAAAAAAATACATGGTAGAAGAAAATTCAATGTGGTTTTAATTTATATTCGATCCATCACATTAAAAGTAGACATTTTTGAGACTAAGGTAATTAATATTTAAGGGAAGTATTTTAACAAATAAGTTAAATGAGTCCATTTTATTCTTATATTGGGAAAGTTATTGAGAGACAAGTCTTCTACAGGTCACACCAATCCAGTAGATCAGGAAATTAAATAGGCTTTAAAAACTTGCCATAACATAGCATTACCCAAGTACGTATGATATAGATATTCATAGCCTGATTATGTTCTAGAGACCGGATAACTACCCACCCACAAAGCATAAAACCCACGTAGTTAATAGGATTTTGTAATGACTATTTAAGTAGTAAAGATGAATTATGCATCTCCTTCAGGAAAGGCTTATGCACGAAAAAGTCATTTCTTACTTTAGACACTTTGGGGAGCAATTTCAATTCTGATTTGGTGCATAAAAGTGCTGATATTCCAAATAAAATTGGGCTCAACTTGGATAAGGCTTTATGAGCAGGTATGGAAAATGTTGGCATTATCTGCTCTCACATCTGCACTTTCATTATGATCTGCAGAACAATATAAAATGGAATGTGTGCTAAAGTCCTGGGAAAAAAATGAAGTTGTATGCTTTACATTCTACAGTGCTGAAATCATTAAACATTGGCTGTGAGATCATTTGTATTTCTGTACATTAGAACATCCCTTTCCTTGTTAATTGACCTCCTATAAAGTCCTCTTCCAATAGAGAAAGCCCAGGTGCTTGATAAAAAGTGCACGTTAAAGGGCGTTGTCCAGTTTAGAAAATCCATTAGGAGATTCTGAGTTAAGAGACAAGTCCTTTATTCAGGATCTCATATGTTAACCAGGATAGAGAACAATTAATAAAAAAAAAAAAAAAAAGAAAAAAAAAAGTGTCTGTGGGTGGACCTTGGCAGTCCTGCAAAACGCAGGAAACACTTGATTTAATTAAGCGTCCTGCAAATGTACAATTTACCAAGCGGTGCTGTGGAAAAATTTAGTTCTTACTGCCCACTCTTCACAAAATCACCACTGAATTCTGGTGGTCACATCAAGGGAGGACCTGACATGTCTAATTTAATAAATCCTTGTGTTCCCTAGTATTTTGGAGCCGTCTTAAAACTCTGTGCTGTGCGGTTTCCCTGTTATTCCTTTAAGAAATATATCACTGAATCTGTCAGATGGGTGTTACCAGTAGGGGTGTGTCCCTGCACAGCCTAAGGGCATGTTCACACGGGTGAATCTGGGACGGATTTCAGCTGTATTGCACGCCGTATTGCGCTCCAATACGGCTGAACTCTGTCACAGGCATTACAGTAATCCACAGGTCTCCTAGAGAACTATGGATTCCGTCTCCCCTTCCCGTTCGGCGAATACGCCGAGCGGGGAGAAGGTGACATGTTCATTATCCCGGCGGGATACGCACCGCGGATAATGGTCGTCTATGGGGCCGGCGAGCTGGCGGCCGCCCCGCCCCCGTTACATGGCAGCCGGCGTAATTGCGGGCGAAATTCATCCTCGCAATTGCGTCGGCAATAAGCCGTGTGAACCTATCCTAAAGGTAATGTCTACAAGGCACTGGCTTCTGGTCGGATTTTCAGCAGGTTAAGTATTTAGAATCCACCGAAAATCTGACTGTAAGCAGTGCCCTATAGACCGCAATAAACCTCCGCTGGAAGATAGAATGTGTTCTATTTTCCGGCGGAGTCTGGTGCACTTCAATGTACTAGTAAATCAGACTGCGGTTTTTTTTGCGCTAAACCACGCCAAAAAACGCAGTATGCGATGTTAAAATACCGTCAGATTTTCATCAGCATTTTAACATTAGCCATGTAGACATAGCCGAACATCATCCCATCGGTATCAGTGTGTGCAGGGACACACCCCTTTGACAACTGGAACAATAACACCCATCTGACCGATTACAGAACATTTCTAACAGGTGTAAGGCCTCGTTCACACGGCTTATTTGGGCATGGATTGGCGCCATACTCCGCGCCGGATTTGCGCTGCAATACGGCGCCAATCCGTCCCTGTCATTACGGTAATCCACTGCTCTCATAGAGAACAGTGGATTCCGTCGCTCCTCCCCGCTCGGCGAATCCGCCGCGGGGGGAGAAAGTGACATGTACATTATTTACGCCGCGTACGCGCCGTAAACAATGCATTGTCTATGGGGCCGGGAGCGGCACCCCCGCCGTGCTCCGGCCCCGCCCCCGTCCCGCCCCTTATTCACGGCGGATTTGTGAGCTCAATACGGCTCACAAATCCGTCGGGAATAAGCCGTGTGAACACGGCCTAACAGAGGAAAAGCATATTACAGAGTTATTAGATTTATTTTTCCACTAGAAACACAAGTATTTGTTAAAATAAACGAACGTCAGGAGATGTCACAGGTCCTCCTTGAGGAGCCTTGTTGTAATAGATACAGAACTTTTTTGAGGTATAGCAACCCTATTTTCTTCACTTTTGGCTACTTGGCGGTTTTTAGCTGATCTTTATTTGGTCAGAGCTGTGATCTGGGACTACAGTTTTGCTACAGTGCCTACAGGTAGTCTGAAAACTACATTATTGGCTCAGGCTGCTCCTCTCACCCTCCCTCAGATTGGCTGCTGTGTATAAATACAAATCCATAGCAGGCTCACTAAAACCTAAACTACAGATCACCACCAAAGACAAAAATATGGCCATCTGATCATTTCTGCACATATCCTAAGGCAAATAGCTTTAGTATGGTGGGTGTCTGGAGGGTAGGGGGGGTTACTTAAATTGCAAGTCTAAATAATAGGTATATAGGCACAAAGGAGAAGCTATGCGTTCCTCATCTCAACATGTCAAGTAAACAAGGTCTGCACCTGGAAGACCACACAGGAGCAGCTCCTGACACTTGTTAGGGCTTCAATTAAACTTTCAGCAGGGAAAAGGATTGCTGGCTGCAGGTGATCGAATGTTTTTAAATGGTGACAGATACAAATGTGTCTCCCCCCTGATGACTAACACGGTCTCATCACAGGGTGCATACTTGGTGACATTCCAGACATAAGGATCCATATCTCTTTACCTAGCCTGTAGAAGAAAGGCACGGTTTGGTCAGGAGATATCTACATTTAAGATGGTATTTGCCATGTTTATCCCACTGGATGAGAATAATATTCAAAATATCACGGTTAGCAACTAGTTAAAAATATGTGCATATGAGAAAAAATTTAAAAAATCGTTCCATATTATATATTACAACACTGAATACAGGTTTGTTAAGCGGCTTCAAAAGGGTAAAATAAAAAAAGGCCTGAAATCTAAATACCAAATTTATCTCTGGGCCCTGATTTCCCAATGTTTCCCCCGGGGGGGCCCGACAGCAAACAGGGGGGACAGGTATGAAATGGTCTGGGTTAAAAAGGCTATGTCTACACTGCATAACATTACAATCGTATTTTCAACACTTAAGATTTTAAAAAGCAACGAAAATACGATCATTCGTGCAGCCCCATTAAAAAAAAAAAAAAAGCCTGTATCTCCACGCTCATTTTTTTCTGTGTCTTTTGGCCCCGCGTATTATGAACATTTTGTTAATGCGGGGGCCCTTTAAGTTTTTTCGTTGTATTCCTATACAATCAATTGTATGGGTGATGTAAAAAAAATGAAAACCAACTGCTTTTTTTGCACAAGACTGAAAATCCACGGTCATGCCCCGGGAAAAAAGAAGTCGATGAAATCAAGAATACCTAAGCTTTGTTTGTTTCCCCCTAGCAACCAAAAAGAGCTTCTCTTTTTTTCACTAGTGCTTTGAGAAATGAAAGGGGAGCTTTTGGGGATGGAAAAGCAAAAAAAAGTCTTACACCGACAATTTTTTATTTAATAGGGCCCCTATGGGTTCAAAACTGTGCTGAATTTGATGTTCATCATTTTGAAAGTAAATGGGCACACTTCAGAAGATGCCAAACAGATTAAAAGAGTTTCCAGGGCCACGACGATTTTAAGGGGGGCCGGTCACTTCCAAGTGTTGAGTAAATAACAAAAAAAAGTAAGCGGATGAAAAAAATAAAACGCTAAGTATTGTATTCAATCGCAGCTAGAACAAAAAAATAAATTAAAAAAAAGTATACATTTATCACATACATTTATAAAACAGAACTGTATGTGTAGGCATTCATTTATTGTCTATCTCCTCCTTTTTCATACAGGAGACCATAAATTGATGAACACCTATTAACTAAGAACCATCCAGCAAGACGCCGACTTCAGCCTCAGATGTGAGACTGAGCTATGGAGTATTGATTAGCCCTTACAGTCGCACCAACATCACCGTGGTAAAGGGGGCTTTTTATCACCGTTCATTACTATAACAAGCAGTACATTTGAAACTAAGGCTATGTTCACACGGCTTAACTGCGGGACGTAATTACGCCGTGTGGACGGGGGCGGGAGCGGGGGGCCGGCACTTCGCCGGCCCATAGACTTGCATTACCAGCGGCGTGTATACGCCGCTGGTAATTCATGTGTCAATTATCTCCCCGCCCGGCGGATTCAGGGAGGGGAGACGTAATCCATAGTTCTCTATGACATCTGTGGATTACCGTAATGACGGGGCCCTGTTTTCACCCTGTAATTTGCACACTACGGCACATAATTACGGACCGAAATACGGCCTATTTTAAGCCGTGTGAACATGGCCTAAGGGCGTTAAGTGTGAAAACTGTCTAGCAGTGAGACTGTCTTTGTTGCCCATTGCCATCAATCAGAGCTCAGCTTTCATTTCATACAGTACTCTGGAAAAAATGAACGTGGAGCTCTGATTAGTTGCTATGGGCAACAATCGTACTGCTACACAGTTTTCATATATAAGGCCCTAAATTTGCTGAGCGACACCAAACGGTTAGGCTATGTTCACACGGCATAATTATGCCCCGACTACAGGAGCTCGTGCAGACTTCCGCGATGTGGAGGGGGCAGCAATCTGCGGGCCCCATAGACATTCATTACTGGTGGAGCATATTTGCCGCTAGTAATTGACATGTCACTTATCTCCCCGCTCTTCGTATTGTGCGAGCGGACAGAGGAGACGTAATCCATAGTTCTCTATGAGAACTGTGAATTACCATAATGACTGGGACATATCTCGCCATGTATTGAGCGCAGTACGGCGCAAAATACGGGCCGAAATACGTCCCAGTTTAAGCCGTGTGAACATAGCCTGAGATTCACACCTCAGGATCATGTAGAAGTCACATTGCAGTTAAGGGGGCTTTCACATGCATCTGAGTTTTTGGTGCGATTTTTGTGCAGAAAGGCACAGAAATTAATGCTGTACATTTCTGCACAAAAAAAAAGCATCAAAAACGCACTCTGTGAGTGCACCCTTACGCGTGGCCATTACAAAGTAAATGTGTTGAAGCTGGTTTTAATTTGAATACTCTCCTGACTTGCAGGCCAGTGTGCACTCCTGGAGACATGATGTGACGGTCATGTGTGAACACAGCCTTCATAATGCTATATGGAAGGAATTCACAAAAATGTATGCAATAATGGGACATTTACTTTAAATTACAGATGAAAAGGCCATACTTATTGCTATAGAGGCAGGTCAAAAATCCATTCCTAGTAGGATGTGATAAAAGCCCCAGAGCTGCATGGGAGAAGTTGGAAAGGTGCAGAATAGCAAGGAACAAATCACTTACACACCTTCTGTCTATGAGGGGAACAATTGTTAGTAGATAACTGAACATAAGATACAAACCAGTTCACATCAGCATACAGAATAGCCGCACGAGGGGGGTGATTTTCAGTATTACAGTCGAACACAGATAAGGCTTATATGGGATGCCAGCTATACAGTTATGTGTGGTGACCCATGCTGGCTTACAACCTATTGATGATGGGCATACTATGCAATTGAGAAGGTTGCTGAGCAACCTTCAAATGCCCAACATAGAGTACTGACACCTAGTATCACAGAGCCAAACTGAATCCTCCAAAAATATCAAACATGAGGTATTGGTGGATATTTTGCCCATAATACATAAGCTTGCAACCCACATTAAGAGTCCGCATTGTTTTGCGAGTCTCTACACAAGTTTTACTAGGAATTCAGAAAAAGATGTGAAATACGGTTACATGTGGTGCATCACGCTGGCCTACAACTTATTTAAGATGCCTATAATATTCGAGTGAGCCGATTGCCCAGCAAACTACTAGGGTCACATGTATGAAAACTGTCTTGGTCTAAGATTTTCCTTGCTGCCCATAGCAACCAATCAGAGCTCCCCTTTCATTTCATATAGTGCTCTGAAAAAATGAAAGGGGCACTCCGATTGGTTGCTATGGGCAACAAGAAAAATCTTATACCAAGACAGTTTTCATACATGTCCCTCCAAGTGTCCAACACAAAATACTGACACCCCTTGCTCTCCAGTAAAACAGGTCCAAACTAACACAGAGCTAACTGTATGAGTGACACCCTTTAGAAGCCTCATCTTTGTGTGACTGTCAATATAACAAACACTCCCCTCATGGATAGCAGATTTGTACATGGATGTTTATCAGTACCTTTGCACTTGTGCAGTCTCACCTGTATTGTACTGTGGCTTGTTTGCATGCTGGTTTTTATCCAATGTGCAGATTTGTACCTGAGAATCACTCATGGACAGTTAGGCCATGTTCACACGGCTTATTTCGCCGCGGATTGGAGCCGTACTACGCGCCGGAGTAGCGCTTCAGTACGGCTCCAAATCCGTCCCTGTCATTACGGTAATCACAGTTCTCATAGAGAACTATGGATTCCGTCGCTCCTCCCCGCTCGGCGAAACCGCCGCGGGGGGAGGGAAAATGAATGCACATTATTTACGGCGCGTACGCGCGTAAATAATGCATTGTCTATGGGGCCGGCCAGCAGCGCCCCCGCCGCGCTCCCGCCCCGCCCCTGATTCAAGCCGTAACTGCAGGCGAAATCCGGCTCGCAATTACGGCTTGAATAAGCCGTGTGAACACGGCCTAAGTGTGTGAGCAATTGTTTCATCAGTATGCTGCACCTGTGTGGCTTCTCTCATACAGCTTTAAAGGGGTTTTGTCAGGAAGTGAGTTCCTTAACTCTAATCTGCTCAGGGGAGAATATACACAAAGCATGCTGGGCCATGAACAGCTCCGGGGCTGAGAGGAAGGGGGGTGAGCAGAGAGCGAGGAAGCAGGGAGCGTCTCTAAAGTGTACTCAAATAATAACATTACAACCAGGGGATTCTCAATACAGCACTTTTCTCCCCAGCCCCTTGCAAGCTCCTTCATGTTCCCTGTCATCAGATAAGAAGTGCAAACACGCAAGCTCGACCAGATCAGCTCCTGTCAGTGTCCTGGTCGTGTCTAATGTAAACTCACAGGAAACTAAGGGGGACTGAGCAATGATGTAGATCTCAGAGGCTTCACTTTTTGTAATCACATATATTTAAAAAAAAGGGATTAAATACCCATTTTGGAGGATCCCACAGCAACATTACATCGTCGCAAAACCCCTTTAAGGTTATGTTCACACGACATCTTTCACGGTGTCAATGCGCTGCAATATGCCCCAAAATACGGCCTATAACTATGGTAATCATAATTCTTACTGATAGCTATGATTAACCTCTGTCTTCCCCGACGCATATTTCGCACCAGGAGAAAGAAGTGACATGAAGGTCAATGTTGGTGAATGGGACCTGGCCTCAACCCCCCTCAACGCCCTCCCACCTTGGCCAGCGCGTACTTCTAAAACACCGGTGTCTTGCGGCATGCACAGGTACACGTCGCAGGACAATGTGAACTTACCTTAAGGCCTTTATTGTCTCATAATGGGGATGGGTTTTTGACCTGCCTTGATATGGAAGTGACCAACCAATGGAAAACACACTACACTTGTGACATTTTCAGGCATTGAGAAGTCAGCTGTAGGGAAACAGGTAAACACAGCCCTTTTCTAGAAATACTCCAAACAGTAAAGGAATATTCTAAAGCAAACATTGAAATTAGCTTCTTGTTGCTGAATTACAGCTATTAACAGTTTATTTTTCCACTGTACTTTCATTATTTTGCAGGGGTTTTTTTTAACAAACTACACCGGCTGATAATTTTTTAATTATTTTCCCTTTTATTGCCATGAACTCACAAAGTTTAGATTCTAGCAATCCATGGTAGGGAGGGACACTATAAGCTGTGCAAAAGGTCAGGACAAACACGCAGCTTATAAGGTGTTTTTTTATGAAGTGCTTCTTTTGGCCTTTAATTAATAGCTATCTGGAGAGTAATAAAAAGCACCAAGACTACTCTTATGTCAATGAGCCTATTGTAGAGTACAGAAGAAGGAATGTAAGCTGCTGGAGTTGACAGGTTTATTTCTGTCTGCTTTGGGTACATAATATGAAGTCAGAGTGTCAGTGCCCCATACTTTACTGCACACTATAACACAAACACTACCATACGAATCTCTGGGGAAATCAAAAGGTGGCAATACTGCCGTGCTGGAAAAAAAACACCATCAGACACATTTATGTTGTGTCAGTGCAGCAAATAAAAAAACATTATAACAGTATCAATGCCATCTGCTCCCCACAATCCTTTGTGGAGTTGTAGAAAAAAAGGCATTTTAAACTTTCCATCTACAACCATGTTAACAAAAATGTATCAAGCTTTCGGAGAGATTTAAAGTGTAATCGTCTAGACTACAAAAGGACCTTTCAACAGGTTGCCTTCCATATTATATTTGCTTTCTACCCTTGAAATTGAAATCAATACCAATCCCATTTAACGGAATTAAAAATTCTACTGCCTTTAAGAAAACACAAAGCTGTTTCACTGAGCACAGTCACAGGTAAATCAATGAGGCCGTACACTGGCAGAGCCGCCATTCACATACATTGTAGAGAGCACAACTCTGTATAGCAGACCTTGGCATCAAATAGTAGTAGATCTGGCACTGCACAGATACAACAACAAAAGTAAATAAATCTGTGTTTTGTACATTGTATTAAAGGGGTTTTGCCACCATGTAATGTTGACGTGGGATCCTCCAAAATTGGTATTTAATCACTTTTCTAAATATATGTGATTACAAAAAGTGAAGACTCAGAGCTACAGCATTGCTCAATCCCCCTTAGTTACCTGAAAGCTTCCACTAGACACGACCAGAGGAGCTGACAGGCCGTGCTTGCGTAAAACACTTCTTATCTGATGACAGGCAAAATGAATGAGCTTTTAAGGCACAGGGTAGAAAGTGCAGTGTATGAGGCTGTGTCTTGCTGTATTGAGAATCCAATGTTGTACTGTTTATTATTTCACTTAAGTTTTGAGACGCTCCCTTCTTCCTCACTCCTTACTCACATCCTCCCTCTCAACCCTGCAGCTTTCATGACTCAGCATGATTTGTTGACATTCTCCTTGTGCTGATAAGGAGAGGTAAGTAACTTGCGTCCTGGCAAATCCCCTTTAATTTATGTAGCTGCAACCAGCATAGAGACTTGAATGGTGCAGAATGGTAAAAGGGGTTTGGCCGTTTGGCAAAATCCCTTCCTGAGGCAGACCTGGAGCTCGTAACAAGCTGGCCTCAGCATATGGGAAGACGGCCATACTTGAACATTTCTTCTCATTCTTCTGTATGGCAGTTCCAAATTTAGCAAAGTGAGTGTGCTGGGCTATATTTGTAACTCTCATAGACATGAATGGGAGGGAGCGGCACAAGCACAGGCATCTCCCCATGTAGCCATATTCCTGGCTTGTAGCGACGACCTCAGAAAGGAATTTTACCAAGTGGCAGAACTCCTTTAACACTTAATCAGGAAGTTAGTCATAAATGGCCAACATTTAAAGAGATGATTTTATTTATTTAACCATAGGCAATTTTTAAACAACAAATGGGAATTCTGAAGAAGGACATTCATTGCACTTTTCTTGTAGCTTCCCCTAAGAATATTAACCAATTACCTAGTAGTCTCAGCAGCTATTCCAGTGTCTATCAGCTTTGGTACGGTGATCGTCTAGTTTGGACAATCCTTAATTCCGATTCCTGACACTGAACTGTGGCTTTCTCTTAGTCACATGTCCAACAAGCTGCAACTGGTGAAGCGCTTAAAAGGGTATTCCTACAATTGACATTTAATAAACTTCTCCAGAATGCATGTCTGGTCTATGGGGGTCCCACTGCTGGAGGAAAAAAAAAAATCACAGCAGTGTTAATTAGCTCATCCAATCTCCGATAGGCAGTCACTCAGCAGGGGCACAGCAAAGCAGAGTCTGTGCTTGTTTGGAATCCAATATAAACCTTGACGCCAGCTTCTTCCGATGATAGATTCAAGTTTAAAACACAAACATTTACTGAAATCCATCTAACAACTGCCCAATAATCATGGTACACGACAAATACAAATAAGCACTGTAACATCAAAGGTGCCTATTTAGACAAGAAGTAGAACTGACACGTTTCAAATATGAAACTAATCCTGAGTCGTAGCCTACAGGAACCAATTTTAAAAGACCACCCAGGTCACATGTTTGCAAGCAACGCCCCAATCCAGCTGTAATAATCAGTTACTTACTGATAACGGACAAGAAACCGGGCACACACTTAAACAAATGCACTAATACATTTAAGAGGAAGCCTTAATAATGATATGCAATTCCAAATAAATGTATTGTGAATCCATCAAATCATAGGAAAAAGTGGAATCTTTATTTCACTTATTCTTATTACAGAGGATAAAAATCAAAAAGGTGGCATGTCACATGCATTTCATACAAAGCATGTGTCCTTCACAGGTGTGCCCTGTCAGGTTTAATAAGTGGGATTTCTTTCCTTATAAATGGGGTTGGGAGCATCAGTTGTGTTCAGAAGTCGGAAGGATACACAGCTGATAGTCCTACTGAATGGACTGTTAGAATTTCTAGAATGGCAAGAAAAAAGCAGCTAAGTAAAGAGAAACGAGTGGCCATCATTACTTTAAGAAAAGAACGTCAGTCAGTCAAAAAAAAATTGGGGAAATTTGAAAGGCCCCCAATGCTGGAAAAAAAACATAACGGGGGGCGGGTTTCCAGGGCCCGGTGAAGTCACTGTTTGACCCCCTGGATTTCCCCTGAGAACCGCCGCATCGTGATCATTAGGGGCAAACCCTCCAAAAAAAAGGAAAATGGCCCTTCTGCGTCCGACCCACCCAGGAAACAGTCATATTTCGGCCGTTTGGGCCTAATGCCCCCCGAGGCCCCGATGGGGCGGGGGCCCCAAGATGGCAACCGCACCCCCGCTAGAACCGGGCCCGCACTATCCCACAAGACTTCATCCCCCCCGCTCCCCCCGTTTAGGGGAGAAGGGGGAGCTCACCGGCCCTCCCTGCCCCCCCGGCCCACTCGGGTCCCGGGATGTGGCCGCCCGTCGTGGCTCATGGCAGGGTTGTGGCCTCCCCCGTCACCCCGGCCCGCGGGAATGGTGTTTTTCCTCCCCTGCCGGGCCCTTCCCCTGGTGTGGGTGAAGCCCGGATACCGCCATGCCGCCCCGGGGGATGCAGCCGGCTCCGTGTCTGCCGGGGGCTGTGCCTGGTCTGTGTCACGGCCTGCGTAGCAGGAGTGGGATGGACGGGGGGCACCTCTGGCCTTGGGGCCCCCGGTCGCAGACGGACCCCTGCACTCTTCAAGGGATGGCCACCAACGTGATCTGCCCCTCTCCCCCCTATCAGTCATTGGGGGGGAACCCTCTGGGCTCTGGTTAAGACTTGTGGCCCCTTTCCAGGGCCTTGCCCCCCTGGGTCTCCCATGGGGGGTCCCCACAGACCGACCCCCCTTGGCTCCCCACCCAAGTGGAGGCTGGCCCCCCTGATAGGGGGTCTCTGGGGGCACCCAACCCCTTGGCTTGGGTCCCCTCTCCTGCCCCTCAGGGGCCCCAAGACCCTGAAGGGGCGGCCCTTTTTCCCCCCCATGGTAAAGGATCACCCCTGCGGGCTGCCCGGGCCGAGCCTGCAGACGGGTGTGGGGGGAGTTATTTGTCCCCTGTGGGGCCCCCCTATGTCTACCCTCTAATGCTGTTTCCCCCAGCGCCTTTCCCCCTCGGGGGGTGCAACACCCTCATTGCCCGGGGGCCCCTCTATTCTTTTTCCGGTTCCCTCGCAAGGGGCCCTCAGCCCTCTTCAGGAAACTGTTTTCAGTTAACCCCGGGCCCAGGGGCGCATGTGTCCTCTGCGGCAGCCAGCGATAACCCTGGGGGATTCCTTTTTACACAAGACTCCCCCCCAGAAGGTTTTTCTTCTATGACAAAGGTTCCTGGTGAGTAAGAAGGATTTTGTCAATTTCGCTCTGATCTTCAGGGTGCCCGCCAGGGTGGAACTCTCCGCGGGTCAGGCCTTTTTCCCACTTCTCTTTCCCTTTTGCAGGGGGGGGGGTTTGGTGAAACAACATCAATCAATTGTTCGCCTTTCAACAGCCCCCTTATGATGGGGGAGACAGAGGGAGGAGGGAAAAAACCCTTTGAATCTGGGCCCCCCCAAATTGGGCCTGCCGTCTTATCTAATATCACAAGTCTTCAATTACCTGGACCCTGACCCCAAACCTACATAGAGCTGGACCCATCCCTGAGCCCCGCGCCCTTAGTAAGGACCTCAAGCCCCGAGAGTGTTGTCAAGTCCCTTTTTTTTCTTAAGGGGAAATTTTTCAGAAGGTGATGTAATGCTTTATACCGGGTTATCCGTTGCAGTATTCCCGGATTGTTCCCAAGTTGGGGGGGGGGGGGGGGGGGGGGATGGGGGGGGGGGGGGTTTTTTAAAAAAATTTTGGGTCCCGAAAAGGGGAGGAACTTCCCCAAAGATGGGGAACCCCTTTTTCCCCTTTTGTGCACAAAGTACCCATCCCCCCATTCCCCCGAGGATTGAACGTTTTTTGCGGGACTTTCAATCCCTGAGTCACCCTTTTCCCCGATTTGGCCCCCAGTTGGGGGGGGGAGGAGGGGGGGTGCTGCCGTTACCCCTTTCCCGGGGCCCCACCGGGGTCTAGGGTCTGCCCCCCAGGGGACCCCGTCCCAAAGGGTCCCGTAGCTTAAAAAGTACCTGTCACCGGAAGGGCCCTTTTAAAATCGGCCCGCAGGCACTTGAAGACTCGAAAGATGTTTTTTCTAAAGTTTTTGCCCCCACAGGTTTCGCTTATCACTCTATAGGTCTTGCTTGTTTTTCCCTCCTTTCTTTTCCCCTTTTGGAACATATTGAGGAAAGTTTTGTTTTTTATCTTTCCCCGCCTTAAATTGGGGGAAAACGTGAGACCCCTGTTGTTAAGATTGTGGGTGGACTTTATTTTCTGCTTTATAGCAAAGTTTTTGGATTTCTTTCTCAGTTTGTTCATTACTATTTGGGAGCGGGTTTTGGTAGGCCCTTTTAAAACCTTCCCCCGTAGGTTTGGGTTGTTAGACATGTGGGGGTCTTGGTTTTCCTGGTTTTAAAATTTTTAGTTCCGTGTGCAGGAGTTTTATGTTCTTCCTGTTTTTCGTTTTTACCTTCCTGCACCCCTCTCCATATGCCTTTTCCTTTTCATTCACGTTTTCTCTTCCCCACCTTCCCCCGCTGGGATGCTGAGCGCGCGGCACATCCATCTTTTTAGGCACAAAGGGAACCTTAATTGGCATCCTTTTAACTCAAGGTGCCTTAACACCCCTAGGCAAGCGCTCTCAGGTCCTCTACCAAGTCCATCGACATATACCCACATAGTCTGTTTCCAAGAGACACATTTAAAACTGACATGGCACCGTCAATTAAATTAGATTATTTTCCCCCAGTGGCAATTTTGATAACTGTCCTCACCCAAGAACTAGAGGGGTGGCCATTGCCATCCACAAGTCCCTCTAGCCCATCGAGTTGTAGATTGCATTGCTGATTACAGGCAGATATCTCATCATAGTGCTTAACAATAATGGCCATGATTTTATGAATGTCAATGTCTATGCTCCGAATTATGTACAAGTCACCTACCTGTTGAAGTGTCCGGTGAGTTCACCACGGGCCAGGGCACCATCTTTTTTTGTGGGGACTTCACCTGACCCTTGAACCCACCCTGGACAACTCGACCGGCGTGCCTCCGGGCATATTCAGCCATTAAACGTGTTTAATAAGGCCCTTCTGCAATTCAGTTAGTTTGATGGATGGCAGCTTCAACATCCATCTGATAGGGACAAGAGGCCTTATTATTCGCATCCTCATACACATATAGTAAATCTGACTATATTTTAGCTTCAGCATAGTGCTTCTTCCGTGGCTGCAGTCCCTCCTCCATAGGGAAGTACTGTGGGTCTGATCTGCCCCCATCTTTTATATCTTTGCATGTCCCCTTATCCTCTCGCACACCCCGACCCCTGGAGACTAATGAGCACTGTTTTGTTAGGATTCGGTTGTTTTGGCGGAGCTCAGGCAGCTGTAGTACTTCCGGGAGGACCGACGCTGCCGATTCCACTTTGCCTCTTCTTCAATGGGAGCCCCTTGATCGTTCTCCGGGGATCCTGATTAGCACGGGAGCCGCCTTAAAAAGGCTCGGACAACAGCTATGCGCAGGCGCTGCAAAGGAGTAAACTCGTGAGGCTCCTACACAACAGGCCCACTCCAGCACAGTGCTGCAGGACCTTGCTGCTGCCCTGATTGAGGTTCCGTCTACTGTTTGAAGCCTCTTGCGTAGACTTTTGCAAAAGGGTCGAAGCAGGTCTCTGAATATGGGAATAAATGGCTCGCTCTTAGCAAGGGCAATTGGGACAGAACAGCGCAATCCTAGTTACTAGTATTAAAAACAGCGCAGGCTCCCTGGTTCACTCCACTCCTGAGATTGCCAGAGTTTCATCATTTTACTCCAAGTTGTATAATCTATCCGGTGGTCGACCCCCCTCCTCCTCCTCGGGCGGGAACCTCCCTCCCCGTTCCTGACACTGTCCGGAGAAACCATCCGGCACTAGAGGACCCTTTCTACGGCAGGGGAGTTGAATTGGCCATTAGGGATCTCCCAGTGGGAAAAGTCCGGGCCAGAACGGATTTACCAGCAAATTTTTCCAAACCTTGCTCCACTCCCTTTCCTCATTCTCCTTGAATGCTTTCAATGTTTGTCTCTGCCTCTCCCCCTTCCCCAAGGAGGCCTCTGCGGCCCATATCAAAGTGCTGCCCAACCGGGCATGGACCCGCAGGTCTAGTGGCAGCTATAACCGATTTCCTTCTCAATGTGGATCTCAAAATTATGCCAAAGTTGCGAATCGGCTCAATCCACTCCTGTCAACCCTGATTCCTCCAGATCAGGTAGCTTTTACCCCGAGGCGAGAGGCTAGGGACAGATACATTGAAGACATTGACGTTATTTATTATGTCATTGCATTGGGACCCTTGATGATCCTGTCTCTTGATGCTGAAAAAGCTTTTTGACATGGGAAAAAAAAGAAAAAGGGGGAGGAAAAAGGGGGGAATTTGGGAAGGGGGTAAAGGGGAGGAAAAAAATAAGAGGGGGGAGAAGAAAGGGAAAATAAAGGAGGGTTTGGGGGGGGAGGGGGGGAATGAAAGAGTGGAAAGAAAGGAAAGGAAAGGAAGGGGGGGGGGAAAAAAAAGAGGATCTCTTGGGACTCTCTGACCGAGATCCCTCAAGCATGTGGGACATGAGCCCAACCTTTACCGCCAAAATATTTAGCGCTTATCAAAACCCCCTCCCTGCGAAATTAAAGTCATGGCGCGCTATCAGGCCCTGTAGACATACGTAATGGTACTAGGCAGGGATGCCCCCTGTCGCTGCTATTATACATTCTAATTATGGAACATTTACTGGCCGCGGTGCGATCCAACCCGGACATTAAGGGCATCACGATTGGAGGGCAGGAGCTTAAGTGCTTGGCCTTTGCTGATGATCTATTAATTTTTCTGTAAGGATCCTTTTATATCCCTCCCCTCCTCGCTGTCCGAGTTGGATAGATTCAGCCTATGGTCTAACTATAAAATTAATTACTCAAAATCAGAAGCCTTAAATATCTCTCTGACCATCTTCAGTCCAGGCTATTAAAGCTAACTTATGCTTTCTTGCCTAGAAGGAGATTTCGTACTTGGGATCAAAATTCCTAAAGATCTGTCGCATCTGTATGAGTGCAACTTTCCAACCTCTGCTGGCTAATATTTTCTCGATGTCTGGGGGTTTTGGAGGGGTGACTTCTCATGGTTTGGCAGAGTGAATATTATTAATGTCTATACTCCTGAAACTGCTAATATCTTTCCAGACGGTACCCGATTCCCCTGCACTCTTCCTCTGGGTTAAAATCCAGCGTGTTTTCACCGAGTTTTATATGGTTCTCTCATCGCCCCGAGACTTAAGGATGGAACTGCTGCTAGGCCCAAATTGATAGAGGGGGGAGTCAGGGGGGGGGGGGGGGTGGGCTTGCTGATTGCAAGGTCAATTACCTGGCAGCTGCTTACGCTAGGTTACTGGACGTGGTCCATAGTCCCAGGAATAACTTTGTGAGATTGCGCAAAACGGTACTCCCCAGGCGAAAATTTCCTCTTCCGTGGCCCAGAGCCTCTCGACCAGAGACCCCAACTTCTGTCCTTCAGTAACAGCTCACAACGCTCTCTATATAAAGAAAATCTAAGGCCTCGACCCCTTTATTGGACCTAGCGGGCCTCCTCCCCCTCATTCCCATCTCGGACAATCATTATAATTTCCCCCGGGCACCTCTGGGCGGTCATTTTCTAGGGAGATCTAAATATCACCCTCTCCTCACAGTGCAGGCACACAATCGGGGTGCCTTGTTACAACCCTAGCGGATTTGAATCCAGAATGCCCCCATCTGATAGTCCATGGATTGAGTATCACAGCTCGCACTTCTTTACTCTATTGTCAAAAAAAGGTCCTCTCTTAGGCACTTTCTCTCCATTGAAGAACTATGTGTCCACCATCGCCCCCCAGGCATTGATCCCCCTTTGCCTAGCCAGTCCTAATCTCCCCCGGGTCAGGATTTTCCTCTTTACGTGGGGCCGGGGAGAAAAAGGCTAGGGAGGACCCCCTTTAGGGTTTTATCAAGGGAAAAGTGCTTTTTTTTCCCACAAAAGGCATTATAGCGGCAAAGCACAGGAAACAACCCTTCAAAATTTTTGCCCAAAGTGGTAAAAGGGTGCCGACCTGCTTCAAAAAAGGGTTTTCCCTAGTGCCCCGGAAATCCCTGCGGGGAGTTTGTTTTTTGGGGCAGGGTCTATTCCCTTTATTTGGGGGGGGTTTTTTCAGCCCCGAAACCCCCCTTCCCTGGAAAAAAGTATTTTCGGGTTTATTTTGGGATTGCTGTGGGACTTCTTTTCCCGGGGAAAAGGGCCCAAAAAAAGAAGCCCTTTTTTATTTATTTTCCCCTTCCCCGCAATCCTCCTACAAGAAATCCCTGACCCACATCTTTTACGGGCAGGGTGGGGGGGGGGGGGCGGGTTATGGTATTGGGGCCCTTTGGGGGGTTGAAGTTTTTTTAATGGGAACAAATCCTCCCATTGTATAGTTTCTTGGTGTGTGTCTTGTGTTTTCTCCTCTCGGGCGGGGGTGGACTCTTTTTCCCTTCCCCCCCCTTTTTTTCTTTTTTGGCATGATCTTTTGAAGTTTTGAGCCCAAACTTGGGTTTTGCAACTTTGAGCTCTGATCTGTTCCCCGGGGTGGGGGAGGCCTTTTGGGGCTCCGCCACCCAAAAAGGGATTTACTCTTGACCTTCTTTTTTGTAGAATGTAAACGGTGGCCCATGGTGCTGGGGGCTTACCCTAGGGTATTTTGCCCCTTTACTTTGTCTTTCGCATTAACCCTGTAGGGGCCTTTTTCATTTTAGGGTTTTTGGGTGATTTTTATATGCTTTTTTGAAAACTTTTAAAAAAAATTATTATGGGAAAAAACCATCAAGCGCTACAAAGAAACGGGCTCACATGAGGACCGCCCCAGGGAAAAGGGAAAACCAAGAGTCCCCCTCTGCTCGGAGGAAAGTTAAACCGAGTCACCCGCCTCAGAAATCGCAGGTTAACCGCAAACTCAGATTAAAGACCAGGTTCCCCAAAGCCATACAGATTCAGCCCGCAACACATCTCCCCACAACACCCAAAAAGTAGAAAAGCAAGCGGCCCCCTCACCAAAATTTCCCGGCCCTTTTAATTTTTTTTATTTCAAAGTTAATGAGGTGAATATTGAATTCACCTTTACATTTGGAAATAAGTCCCTTGTGTTTTTTAGATGTAGAAATAATGTAACAATGATTGGGAAATAACAAAAGGTTATCGGAAAAACCCAAAAGCGCAAAACAATGTTTTTATTATCAAAGCTTTTTTACCCAAGAGGGGTAGGATTTCCCTGCCCAAAACCCGTTTTTTAGACTTAGATGGAACAATAGTGAATATAGTTACTAAAACCCAGGGAAAATGCTTTTTAAAATTTGGGGTCAAAGTTGAGAAATAGGGGGTATAATGAAGATCTAATATCCAATGTGTTTACTAAAGCTATTAGTCAGGATCTAAAAAAAACTTTTGTATAATAAACGAATTAAAAAGGATAATGAAAGATCCGTTCTGTCGTTTCAATACAGTAATATGTCTGAAATTATAAATAATGCCATAATAAAAAACTGACATATACTGAGTAGTGATGAGGATCTACAGCAAAAGACACGTTTGAACACCTTTGTGGGATGAATTGGTACGGTGTAAATTACCCATTGGTAATGGATCTAATTGGCTAACAGAAAAAGTACCAAAAGGTAATCATAGATGTGGGATTTGTTCATTTTGTAGTAGGATGAAAACAGGGAGAGTTTTTAGAATGGGAGGAGTGACAAAGGTAGTGAAGATCTAATAACTTGTCGCTCAAATTTTGTAGTCTATGTCCTGTGGTGCCCCTGTGGACGGTTCTATATAGGGAAAACGATTCATCCCTTATTTAAACGAGTGAGAAACATATTTAATATATCTGTTGACTCAAACAAAGAAAAGAGTACGTCGTCCCAAAGGTTTTTTGTCCCCATCTCTAAGTGAGGTCCATAATGACGGTACTTCTGTAATTTCGTTTGCAGGCTTGCAAAGAATAATGTCATCAGGGAATGGAGTCGATCGGCACACTCGACTTCTCCAATGTGAAGCGGAGTGGATATTGCGCACAGAAGCTCTAGGTAAATTGGGACTAGATGATAAAAATGATCTGTCTTCGTTTTTATAATTAGTTATTAGTTAAACTTGTCATAGTTGTAATGTCATGTAAATATTATGTGTTGTCTTTATATTGTGTATTAAGTTGTAATGCTGGTACGAGATGGTGATACGGCTTTGGAGAGGTTCTTAAGGCGCTGTGTCGTCACCTCCTGTCATGCCCAGAGGAAGCGCGTAATCGCGCGAAACAATTGTTGGCGTTTTTACACCACCCGTCCAGTCCGTCCTATGCCGTATTAATGTAACTTTGAAATAAAGAATTGAAAGCCCGGAATTGGCGAGTGCCGCTTGCTCTTTCTACTTCTTATTGGATTTCGTTTGTTCTACTACATGGCTGAGCACCGCCAAGGGAGCTTGATGAATGGAGGTTTTCTAGCTAAAAAGTGATATATAAAGTTGTGACTTGAAGGATGGAAAGCATATAGCAGAGGAAGGTTTAACCCCTTGGTGCCCGACATTGTTCATGTGCTGTTGGAACATCTCTACAACAACTGTTAAGAGGAGACTGTGTGCAGCAGGCCTTCATGGTAAAATAGCTGCTAGGAAACCACTGCTAAGGACAGGCAACAAGCAGAAGAGACTTGATTGGGCTAAAGAACACAAGGAATGGACGTTAGACCAGTGGAAATCTGTGCTTTGGTCTGATGAGTCCAAATTTGAGATCTTTGGTTCCAACCACCGTGTCTTTGTACGACGCAGAAAAGGTGAACGAATGGACTCTACATGCCTGGTTCCCACCATGAAGCATGGAGGAGGAGGTGTGATGGTGTGGGGGTGCTTTGCTGCTGACACTGTTGGGGATTTACTCAAAATTGAAGGAATACTGAACCAGCATGGTTACCACAGCATCTTGCAGCGCAATGCTATTCCATCCGGTTTGCGTTTAGTTGGACCATCATTTATTTTTCAACAGGACAATGACCCCAAACATCTCCAGACTGTGTAAGGGCTATTTGACCAAGAAAGAGAGTGATGGGGTGCTACACCAGATGACCCGGCCTCCACAGTCACCAGACCTGAACCCAATCAAGATGGTTTGGGGTGAGCTGGACCGAGTGAAGGAAAAAGGGCCAACAAGTGCTAAGCATCTCTGGGACCTCCTTCAAGACTCTTGGAAGACCATTTCAGGTGACTACCTCTTGAAGTTCATCAAGAGAATGCCAAGAGTGTGCAAAGCAGTAATTAAAGCAAAAGGTGGCTACTTTGAAGAATCTAGAATATAAGACATATTTTCAGTTTCACACTTTTTTGTTAAGTATATAATTCCACATGTGTTAATTCATAGCTTTGATGCCTTCAGTGTGAATCTACAATTTTTATAGTCTTGAAAATACAGAAAACTGTTGGAATGAGGTGTGTCCAAACTGTTGGTCTGTACTGTATATATAATGTGTGATATATATATATATATATATATATATATATATATATAAAATATATATATATATATATATATATATATATATACACACACACACACACACATAACACACCAAAAAACACATATCCGTACAAGATGCAGATACATTAATTATAAACAGATTGCTTACATGTTCTTCCCAGGCTCTTTTTTCCCTCTCGTCCGCTTCTCTCCTCTTTCGTTCAAGTTCCTCTTTTATTATAGCAGCTCGAGCATTTGCTTGGGCCTCCAAAGGAAAAAAAATACACACACAAAAAGGTCATTCAAAGCAGATCATGAACTTAGACTGGAGTTAGCTCTTGATGAATAACATATGTATAAAGACAAACTGGTTATAAAAATGCGTTAAGTGTTTATGAGAGGGGATGGATTGCAAATCTAGACGGGATATGATGCTTCAAATCCATTCATAACCTAGCTGTGCAAGCACACTACTTCAGACCATATTTCATACATATTGAGCAGGGATGTCAGGAACCAGAAACAAGACTTCAGCTGAAGACTCACAAGCAGATGTAATGGATAGCGGGAGGATTACCTGCTTAAGAGGCAAATGTGAAGTACACATAATTCAATTTCAACAACTGTGAATCACAGTCCAAAAGAATTGCATTGTTAATCAAGGAGGCAACACCGAGATGGAGTTTTTAGTAAATAAGACGCTGAGTTCATGTTCAATCCTCACATTATCCATGTCTGTAATCCTATAAACTTTCCTGCTAGAACACAGGAATAACTTTAGAAGACTTCCTTCATACCTTTAAAGCTTCAATTTTCTTTCTTCTCAGCTCAACTTCTTCTTTACTATCTCGCCGACACTGCTCACCTTCTTCTCCCTGTTTCAGAGTCAAGCCCAAAGGTATACATTAAATACATATGTATAAGTGAATGACAAATTAGGATATTGGGACAGATTTATTAATACGGTTTTACACATAGACAAATGGGTCTAAAATGGGTTCTCTCACTACAATGATTAGCCTTCAGCATGTAGGAAACGGTAAATCAAGACTTTTACTAGATACATTGCTCTTTTGATATAGCCCTGGTCAGGAGATGAGAGAAACTTTGTTTGATCTGAGGCAGGGAGTGACCTCACCATAGTCGTAATCAGATTGATTACCTTTGAAAAATACTGTTTAGCTAACAATATAAGAGTAAGCAGTACGAAAAAGAAAAATCAAGTGAAGGCCAGCAGATCGGTCCTGACCACCACCAAAATTACAAATAGCTAAATGAGTGTTACAAATGTCAGTGAATAAAGCAGAAGATTTTTTGTGTTTATGATAGGAATGCTGCAGATTTTTTTTAAATTTGTAATGCTCAGCTAGCTATAGAGGAGCTAAATATGCTAATCCCTGCTATAGAACCACTCACAGTCTGACCAGACAAGACAGTCTTCAGAGTCTGAAGCTGATTGTGACTGTGAAACAGCATGGTGAGAAAACCGCTTTAAAATGCACCATGTTTATCGTTGTGTTGATAAATCTGGCACATGGTTAGACTGTCTAGTCTAGTATTTCTCAACTCCAGTCTTCAAGACCCATCAATAGGTCAAGGTTTCAGGAATTCCTCAGTTCTGCACAGGTGATATAAATTATTATTGGTGCATTCTGTGGAAGATCCTGAAAACATGACCTGCTGAAGTTTAAACATTCTATTAGTTGGCTTACTTTATGCCATGAATTGCACCAAAATTGTGGCGCACGATCTCGCAAGCTTGGCCACGTCCATTTTAACAAAGCCTACTAAAAAGTGTGTGGCTAACACACATAATAAATGTGCACACATGCCGTTATTTTTGCCGCAAATTGAGCCAGAATTACCTTAATAAATGTGACCTATTGTCTGTCGGGAATTGAAATGAAGGGCCTGCTTTTTGACAGCACCACTCTTATCCATGGGTTGTACACACAAGGACAAACTTGTTAACCCCTTACCGCCGGAGCCAGTTTTGGCCTCTCTGACAGAGCCCTATTTTTTAAATCTGTCATGTGTCACTTTATGTGAGAATAACTTTTTGACACTTTAACCTATCCATGTGATTCAGAGATTGTTTTCTCGTGACACATTGTGCTTTAAGATAGTAAGAAATTTTGGTCCAAAAAATGCTTGTTTATTTGTGAAAAATATCAAAAAATCGTGAAAAATTTGAAAAATTTACCAATTTTAAACTTCAAAAATTTCTGCATGTAAGACAGATAGTTATTCCACTCAAAATAGTTTATAACTAGCATCTACCCTATGTCTGCTGTAGTTTGGCATCATTTTTTTAAATGTCTTTTTTTTTTTTTACGACATTAGGGGGCTTAGAAATTTAGTAGTAATTTTCAAATTTTCAACAAAATTTGCAATATACATTTTTTAGAGAACCAGTCCAGTTCTAACGTGATTTTGATTGGCCTGTATGTTAGATACCCCCATAAATGCCCTCATCTAAGAAACTACACCCCTTAAAGTATTCAAAACCGCATTTAGGAAGTTTATTAACCCATTAGGTGTTTCACAGGAATTAAAGCAAAGTGGAAGTGAAATTTCAAAATTTCACTTTTTTTTACAGATTTTCAATTTTTATACATTGTTCACAAGAATACGGTAAATGTGATCAGGGAAATACAACTTAATATTGATTCCCCAGATTCTGCCATTTTCAGAGATATCCCATATGTGGCCCTAGTGCATTATTGGGCTCAACCACAAGCCCCAATGAGAATGTGAGAGCACCTACTGGACTCTGGGGTCTCATGTTCATTACCATTTTATTTATGGGCCATTTCGTTTTTGATGTTTATGCGGACACCCTAAGGTGCTAAAACTTAATAAACTCCCCTAAAAATACCCCATATTGGAAACTACACCCCTTAAGGAATGTATCCAGGGGTGTAGTGAGCATATCGACCCAACAGGTGTGTCACAAAATTTTTTAGCGTTAGGCTGTGAAAATTAAAAAAAAAATAGTTTTCCAATAATCTGCAATTTTAGCTGAAAATGTTTAATTTTTACAAGGAATCCTGGTAAAAAAGCACCCAAAACCTTGTTACACAATTTCTTCCAAGTTCGGCAATACCCTACATGTGGGTGTAATCTGCTGTTTGGGCGCATGGCAGGGGGTATAAGGGAGGGAGCGCTATTTGGCTTTTGGAATGCAGATTTTGGTGGGGCCATGTCGCATTTACAAAGCCCCCAAAGTACCAGAACAGGTGAAACCTTCCATAAGTCAACCCATTTTGGATTCAGCACGCCTCATAGAACTCATCTAGGGGTGTATTGTACATTTTGGGTGCACAGGTGTTACAAAGTTGTTTTTTTTTGCATTGGGCTATGAAAATGAGGGGAAAACGCAATTCCGCCATTGTTTTTTGGGCTTCAATTTTACAGCGTTCGCCGTGCAGTATAAATGACAGGATATCTTTACTATGGGGGTCGGTACAATTGCAATGGTATGGATTGTATATAGTTTTTTATGTTTTATTACTTTTACACAATAGAAATAGGTCTATAAAAAAATTGCGTTTTTATGTTGTTCTGTTCTGATAGCCATAACGTTTTCAGTTTTCTGTATACGGAGCTGATTCTGGGCTTGTTTTTTGTGGGATGAGTTGACGTTTTTATTAGTACCATTATGGGGGGCATATGCCGCTTTGATCACTTTTTATTAAGGTTTTTGTGAGGCATTTTGAACAAAATACAGCATTCCTGGTAGTGTTTTTTTTTTTTTTTTTTTTTTTTTAAAAAGCGGTCACCGTGCAGTATAACTGACATACTAGTATTACTCAGCAGGTCGATACGATTACAGCGATACCCAATTTGTATATTTTTTTATGTTTTACTGCTTTTACACAATAAAAACACTTTTATTCAAAAAGGAAAACACGTTTTTGCATCGCCATAGTCTGAGAGCCATAACTTTTTTATTTTTCTGTGTACGGAGCTGTGTAGGGGCTTGTTTTTTGCGGGAAGAGTTGACGTTTTTATTGGTATAATTTTTGGGGGGACAAGAATTTTTGATCAGTTTTAAATCCGTTTTTTGGAAGGCAGGGTGAAGAAAATACTGCAATCCTAGTAGTGTTTTTTATTTTTATTTTTAACAGCGCTCACCGTGCAGTATCCATGACCAGTTAGCTTTACTCTCTGGGTCGATACGATTACGGCGATACCCTATTTATATAGTTTTTTAAATTTTGAAGCACTTTAAAAAAAAAAAGTGTTTTTATTGTGTTAAATAATATTTATGCATCGCTGTCTTCTGAGAGCCATAACTTTCTTATTTTTCCGTATACAGAGACGTGTATGGACTTTTTTTTTGCGGGATGAACTGAAGTTTTAATTGGTACAACTTTGGCATCTATATGAGTTTTTGATCGCTTTTTATTCCATTTTATGTGCTGCAGGATGTACAAAAATCGCAATTCTGTGACTGTTTTTTGTTTTTGTTTTTTACGGCGTTCACCGTACGGGTTAATTAACATGACAGATTTATCGGGTGGGTCGTTACGCACGCGGCGATACCAAATATGGGTACTTTATTTATTTTTGATCTTTTTTGGGGCGATTGGCGTTTGTAAAGGGGAAAAGGGCGGTTGTACGTGTTTTTATTTTATTTTTTGTGTTTGTGTTTTACTTTTTTTCACTTTTGACATTTATTTTTACTTTTTTCACTTTTTTTCACTTTATCTTCTAACAGCAATCATCAGATTGTTGTTAGAAGGCAGGCCAGTGCACAGTACTCGTACTGTGTACTGGTCGCCATGACAACGCCTGTCACCATGCTCACAATGCATTGCGGGCATGGTGACGTCACAGATGACCTCGGGAAGTTCCGTTCACTTCCCGGGATCATCAGACAGGGGATCGGTGCCACACTACAGTGCGGCAGCCGACGGGAGCAGGCAGGAGGAGCTCACTCCTCCTGCCTGCGGCTTTATTATCGCAACCATGACAGGTCGCGGTAATGAAGCGTTAATCACCCGCGGCCGGAGCCCACTCCGGGCGCGGGTGATACGGCATGCGGCCAGCGGTAATTTACCGCTGGTCCCATGTTGCGATCGCGCGTGGCTCGCCCGCAAGCCCGCGCGATCGCCAGGGCGTATGGATACGTCCATTTGCGGGAAGTCACTTCCCACTAGGGCGTATCCATACGCCCTATGTCGGGAAGGGGTTAAGGAAAGAAAAACCCAAAATGGTCACTGAAATATCTTGAAACTGACAAACGTAATAAATTAAAATTTAATGAAAATCAGCTAATGAATATCAGACATTGAGTTTGAATTATAGTACAACCGAAAAAAAAAAAAACCTACTAATAAAACGGTAACCCTAGAAAACACAGACACAATGCCATACTTCTAGCTCACTGGCTGGACAAAAAAAACACTCCCAACAGAAAGCAATAAACTCCAGTGATACATGGGATAAATTCAATAGTTCTTAGTCCAGCCATTGAGCTGTAGGTATGACCTTGTGTCGGTGTTTAAGTAAATATCCCTTTTTTCTGCGATACCCCTAGAAAATACTCAAAATATTTTTTGCCATAGGGATATATTAAACTAAGGAGTGTCTTCAAACTTTTAATAAAAGTCATTATGCCTATTTAGAGGGTAAAAAGAAGTCCGTCACTGTGCGGTTTGGTATCATTCAGTGTACCACGCGGACAATGGTGCAAACTAAGATAAGGAAGGAGTTGTCTCAGGAGATTAGAAAGAAAATTCAAGACAAAAATGTTTAAAGATAAAGGCTTTAAGATCATCTCCAAACAGCTCGATGGTCCCGTTACTACAGCTGCACATATTATTCAGGAATTTAATGTTTATGGGACTGTAGCCAACCTCCTTGAACGTAGATGCCAAACTGAAGAGATGGATAATACAAAATGTTAACCAAAGAGCCTAAAACAACTTCCAAAGAGATTAGAGGTGAACTACAAGGTCAAGGCACATCAGAGAGGAAGAGTGTCCTTTGGACTGATGAGACAAAACTGAAGCTTTTAGACAAGTCACATCAGCTCTGTGTTCAGAGACGCAAAACTGAAATCAGTATGTCCACACGACAAATGTTGAAATATTTGTTGGATTCTGAATTCTAAAACCGTTTTATCCGACAAATATTTTGATACAACTTTAAATGTAGATTTTAGGTTGTTGTTTTTTCACGGTACATCCAGCAGAAAACGAAAGTCCCATTTATCTCTATTGGGTTTTGTACACCAATCTGAAATAGTAATGTTTGCGACGCATTATTTTTACCTAAAATACGGCAGAAAAATGAACACGTTCCATGCCATTTTTGAAATTCAACTTTAAGAAGATTCGAATAGTTTGGACTACAACTCAGATTTTGAATTGATATCTATGGGTATGTTCTGTTTTTGACGGATTAAAAAATCCAAATCCGCATAAAAAACAACTAGAAATGTTTGCCACGCAAATGGACCCTTATAAAGTGAAAAGAACATCATATCTACTGTGATGGAGGATGCTTGGTTATGTTTTGGAGCTGCTTTACTGTATCTGGCACAGGGTGTCTTAAATCTGTGCAGAATACAATGAAATCAAGATTATTAAGGCATTCTGGAGTGAAATGTGTTGGATAGTGCCAGAAAGCTTGGTCTCAGTCGCAGGTCCTGAGTCCTCCAACAGGATAATGACCCAAAAAAGACAGCTAAAAACATTAAAAAATGGCTTAAAACAAAGCGTTGGTCTATTTTGAAAGAGCTTCTATGAGCACTGATCTAAACCCTATAGGACATCTATAGAAGCACCTGAAATATGCATTCTGGAGAAGGCACCTTCACACTGGAGACAGCTGGAGAGTTTGCTGATGATGAATGGGCCAACAAACCATTGGACAGGTGAAGAAGTCTCATTGAGAGTTACAGAAATAGTTTTCAGTACCTCTAAAGGTTGTACAGCAAAATTATTGGTTAAGGGCACCATCATTTTAGTCCAGGGTAGTTTGTGCGGTCACGACTGAGAAGTTCTTGTCAATGGTTGAATCCCCTAGAAATGAGTTGTACACTATGGATCACTAATGTAGCAGCTAAAACTAAAATGTTATAGAATTTTTAATAATGATGAAAATTTTATGAAGATTTAATTTGCAAACTTCCCACATCAATCTTCCTTCATAGTAAAACCCCTTTAAGCTAACGAATACATCACACTTTGTCACTGCACAGTTTTCTAAAAATCAGCATCTCTACATGTTTGACATGTGCTTCTGTTTAGGTGATCACCCAAACCAAATCTTATTTAATGAAGGAAAGTGTAAAAAAACACTGCTGTGGTATTCACAATCCTCTTGCAATAGAACAAGCTGGATGGTAAAACAAGTGCTAGGAATAGGCCAAAAGGAATTTAAATGAAAAAATAACTTTTATCATGCCAAGGGAGTTGAAAAGAAAACTCTTCCTGACTTAAAACATTAGTCTTATTGTTTCTAAAGAAATATGAACTTGTTTTCTTTGCATTTGAGGTCACATATATACACATTATTTGTATACACATGTATACATATATACACACATACATATACACACAAACCATATTATACATACACACATATATGTATACAGACAAATACTGTAGGCAACCAGCAGGAAAAATATTGGAATGCAGATATGTGGTGAGCAGGTTGTTATATTCAGTGGTGAAGTGCTGGTGATGTCAGGATGGCCGATCCAGCAATACATCCTGGCCTTTCCATGCAGGTACAGCACGAGAACTACAATGAGTGTGCCGCTGAGGTCCCAGGACTCGGTGGGGCAAAGACAGCAGTCTAAGTCAGTAACTATAGATTACTGAAATTTGCTAGTTATTATAGCTGCCATGCAGCTAACATGGGCTGTCTTTCCCGGAACGGCTGTAGCGTGGGTGGTGGGCTGTACCCACATTCCAGTCAAGGTCTTGCTGGGTCTCTAGGCCTATAAAGCCTGCTGCTCCAGATATTATTGGAAGTCATTGGCTCCTGTCTGCAACACTGTGAAGAAAGAGAGAGAAGCCCTGCAAACAAGACAGACAGACTTGCTGGTCTGCACATGGACTAGCACAGCTACACGGTGGTGTATGAGCTTTTTTTTGTTGTGTATTATTAAAGGAGTTGTCTCATTACGAGCTTTCAGCCTGTCAGTGTCCCTGGTAAGTTGAACTGAGGGGGGTGCTTCTTGGTCTGTCTGTTATCTGCTCCCTCTCCCCCCTCCCATCAGCACACAGGCGCTACGTAAACTTCTATACAGGGGGGGGAGGGGGTTTGCTCTCAGAGTTCACCCTGTGTGTGTCTGCCTAGGTCTGTTGCAGGAGAGGGCTGATCTATGAGTGTGAAGTGGTGTGCTAATAGAGCAGAGAGGATGCAAGTGTTCCTATATCCCCTGCTTAGCTTACAAGTCTCCACATCTCCAGCAACAACAAGGGCAGTGTTACTATACTCAGGGTGTGTCCTAATACAGGAGAACATAAAGTATTCACATGCCCCCTGATCTGTATAGTATTAGTATAGTCACAGTTCCAAGACATATCATGATTATAGTAACAGACAGGGTCACTGCTGTCACATCTATCTGTGTAGAGAGCAGGAGGAAGCAGGCACACACAGGGTTAATCCAGGACACAGACGCCAGAGTCCTCCTCCCCCTCCTTCCACTACAGAAGCATTCTGTGCGGGAGGGGCTCTCTGCTCCGACCTGTCTTCAAAGGTGATGAGTCATTCAGACCTGACAGCCAGTAAGATAAGGATCAACAGGTCGGCTGCTATAGAGATTTGAGAAGCTGATGTAGTAATACTAACAGGGCTAGCTCAAAATCAGTAGGACATTTGTAATGAACATATATTGCAAAGCTGCTTGTTTTTTAAAGATCTTTAAATTAAAACCCAATCATTGTAGCGAGACAACCCCTTTAAGCTAAAGTAAAGCAATATTCTGTTAAAGCTTAAACTGCTGCTGTGAAGCCTCCTGCTGGACTATTTTGTTCCTGTTTTTTTTTTTCTGCTGCTATTTTAAATAAACCCTTTGTTTTGCATCCAAATCCCGCTTGCTTCCTACCATTTTTGAAGCCAATTCCTACATTACATACACACACATATTATATATATTTACATTTTGATTGTGTATGCAGATAGTAAAAAAATATTATATCGAAATGTGTAAAACTATTACGTCAATATTTAGAGGGGAAAATAGCTCTTCTCTTTCACAATTCAATACATCCCTAAAAAGGTGTCCATTCTTAGCACTCTCATTGTCATCAATCCATATTTTACGCTTATGAGAGCAATCAACCAGACACATCTGTCTGCAGCTCAGATTAATAGCTCTCCACGTCTGGCAATGTCTGTACTGAAAAGCATCAGTCCTAAGCACATGATAGCTGGTGGAGGAAATTAATGCAGTATTTACATTTTTCTTCCCACGTTTCATACTCAAGCCATAAAATATCCGCCTTTTGGATCTGTGGGATAGAGATAGCCCTGTTCAACTGGCCATAATATGGAAATTCTCATTGTTCTAATATTCTCATTATGATTTCTCTATTACTTCATGTGCCTAATCCTATAAATGTTTTGTTTAATTTTTTTTTTTTAATTTAACCCCAAGTGTATGTTCACACGGTGTATTTACAGGGTGTACTTTGGGGCTTAATTGTGCTGCAATGCACCCCAAGTACAACCCGCAAGTACGGTAAAATAATAGCACTAATTGAGTGCTATGATTTTACGGCGTTTCCCCCGGTGCACAGTACGGGAAAAGTGAAACTGAATGGGAGCTGCACCAGAGCGCTGTTCAAAGTACGCAATGGCCAGAGCTCTATTTCCACAGCAGGCATAAAGCGGTGTGCACAGGTACTGCTATACGCCAAGTGAACCCAGCCTAAAATGCACCATCATCTACAGAGTTGGGGAAAAATTTACTACTATGGAAAGTGAACAAATTTAAAAATAAAAGTCTGTAACTAAACATTTAGCAGCCTCTACATTTAAAGAAAAAAAAAAGAAAGTATTTTATGTTTTCTCACGATAAGATATAAACTAGTATTAGCAATTAAACATATGGCTCTCACATGGAGTCATAGCACATTTGTCTGAATGAAGTCTAACGTAATGGCCATCCATCAATTTCTCATTTTAGTAACTACAAATCTTTACATCTGAAGTCCCCTTGCTAATTTTTCAATGTAATTTCCCAATTATACAAATTCATAGAAAACTCACTACAAGCAGTCATTAGTACAATCGTTTCCATGATGTCATGTGAAAAGAGATATGCCACCAGAACATACTGATCGTTGTGACATCACTTGGCAAACTTGGCTCACACATTTATACATGTTGGGCTACTGTACAAAACATAGATAACCAAAGGGGTAAGAATACACACTAACACCTACACAAACCTAACCAACTCCATGGTATAAAAATATACAAATGTTATTAAATCAATGAGATATAAAATACATATAAAACACAATACCAGGATACAGAAAACACAGGGTAAGTACAGTGGGGAAAAAAGTATTTAGCCAGCCACCAATTGTGCAAGTTCTCCCACGTAAAAAGATGAGAGGCCTGTAATTGACATCATAGGTAGACCTCAAATATGAGACACAAAATGAGAAAACAAATCCAGAAAATCATTCTCAGATTTGGAAAGAATTTATTTGCAAATTATGGTGGAAAATGAGTATTTGGTACATCAATACTTTGTTATATATCCTTTGTTGGCAATGACAGAGGTCAAACGTTTTCTGCAAGTCTTCACAAGGGTGACACACACTGTTGCTGGTATGTTGGTCCATTTCTCCATGCAGATCTCCTCTAGAGCAGTGATGTTTTGGGCCTGTCGCTGGGTAACTTATACTTTCAACTCCCTCCAAAGGGTTTCTATGGGGTTGAGATCTGGAGACTGACTAGGCCACTCCAGGACCTTGAAATGCTTCTTACAAAGCCACTCCTTCGTTGCCCTGGCAGTGTGCTTGGGATCATTGTCATGCTGAAAGACCCAGCCACCTTTCATCTTCAATGCCCTTGCTGATGGAAGGAGGTTTGCACTCAAAATCTCACCATACCTGGCCCCATTCAATCTTTCATGTACACGGATCAATCGTCCTGGTCCCTTTGCAGAGAAACGGCCCCAAAGCATGATGTTGTCACCTCCATGCTTCACAGTAGGTACGGTGTTCTTTAGATGCAACTCCGCATTCTCTTTCCTCCAAACACGACGAGTTGTGTTTCTAACAAACAGTTCTACTTTGGTTTCATCTGACCTTATGACATTTTCCCAATACTCTTCTGGATAATCCAAATGTTCTCTAGCAGACTTCAGACGGGCCCAGACATGTACTAGCTTAAGCAGGGGGGACACGTCTGACACTGCAGGATCCGAGTCCCTGGCGGCAGTGTGTTACTGATGGTAGCCTTTGTTACATTGGTCCCAGGTCTGTGGGAGCCAGAAATCTTGCTTGTTTGTAGTGGACAAATACTTATTTTCCACCATAATTTGCAAATAAATTATTTTCAAAATGTGATTTTCTGGATTTGTTTTCTCATTTTGTCTCTCATAGTTGAGGTCTACCTATGATGTCAATTACAGGCCTCATCTATTTACGTGGGAGAACTTGCACAATTGGTGGCTGACTAAATACTTTTTTTCCCCCACTGTATATCTGAAAGCAAATATATAAAATACTATATACAATTGAAACCAGAAGTTTTCATACACTATATAAAAAGACATTTGCATGTTTTTCACACTATCTGACATGAAATAAGAATAAACGTTTCCTGTTTTAGGTCAAATAGGAACCAAAATTATTTATATTTGCCAAATACCAGAATCATGAGAGAGATAATTTTTAAGGCATTTTTAAAATTCCCTTTTTTTTTTTTAAAAACCAATTTTTGGATTTAAAAGGTTTTTTCAAAAGTTTTGTATTTTCCTTCCACAAGCCTCTCGGGAATATTTGGTGGGGATTTTTGGGCCCTTTTCCCCTTTGACAGAACGGGTGTAACGAGCCATGGGGGGGAAAAAGGTTGCCTTCCCTCACCCCTTTTTTGCCTTTTTTTCCAGCTACCCCATATTTTTTCAATAGGATTGAGATCAGGGCTTTGTAAAGGGCCATTTAAAAAAAAATTAAAACGGGGTTTTTTTCCTTTAAACCTTTTTGAAACCAGTTTGGCATTTGCTTCGGGTCACCCCCTTTTTGGAAAGAAACCCATTTTTTTTGCCCAAGCTTTTAACTTCCTGGCTTTGTCTTTGGAGTTTTTTGCTGGTGTTTGGCCACAAAATTTCTTTGTTAAATAAATCCCATCTATTTTGTAATTGCACTAGTTCCCCCCCTGCAGCAAAAAAAAAATAAAAAAAAAAAAAAACCCCACAACATGTTTCGGGTTTTCACATTTTGGGTTTGTTTTTTTCTTGGCTTTTAACAAGCGTCTCCCTTTTTCCTCCAAATGTAATGATGGTCATTATAGCCAAACAATTCAATTTTAGTTTTGTCAGACCACAGGACAGGTCTCCAAAAATGTAGGTCTTTGTTGATACAGTACTCGATTCACTGTGGATAATGACACAACCTTACCAGCTTCCGCCAGCATCTTCACAGGGTCTTGCTCTTGTTCTTGGGTTGATATGCACATGTCGTACCAAAGAACGTTCATCTTTTATACACAAACCCCATCTCCTTCCTGAGCAGTATGATGACTGGACATTCCCATCTTGTTTGTACTTTCCTATAATTGTTTGTACAGTTGAATGAGGCACCTTCAAGCATCTGGAAATTGCACCCAAGGATGATCCAGACAATGCTCTTCAAATCTTGGGTGATTTCTTTAGACTTTCCCATGATGTTACACACAGAAGCAGGGGGTTTCTCATGTGAATTAAAATAAATACACAGGTGTGTCTATAATAAACTAAAAATTTGCCGATAAACATATCAGAAACTTATAAAGGCATTACATCACAAGGATGTCCCAAATTATTTAAAGGCATAGTAATCCTAGTGTATGTAAACTTTTGACTTTGCCGAAAGTAATAAAAACGCCTTAAAAAATTCTCTCAGTATTCGGTCATTTGTCAAATAGAAATAATTTTGGTTCCTAATCGACATAAAACGGGTAAGATTTATTCTTATTTCATGTCAGATAGTGAGAAAAACATGCAGATGTGACTTGTTATATAATGTATGCAAACTTCTGGTTTCAACTGTATATAGTTTTTATATATTTGCTCTCAGATATACTTACCCAGTGTTTTCTGCATCCTGGCAACAACCCCTAAATAAACAAAATCTGACAGTAACAGCACACACAGTTTATACGATAATCAGAACTATACACAATGGTATAAAACACGAATATGTGTGATGCAGAAAATGCAGACTGCTGCTTTGTCACCTTGCATACTAGTCACTACATCTGTTATAATACCACTCATTAAAATAACCCTGTGTCTGGCAGGGATTGATTAGATTAATTTTTAGCTTGCAATAACAGTTTCCCTTTATCACTATTAACCACCTTTTTGTACATCTCTGGGTTGACAGTCTGAGTAGCCCAGAATATACCACTAATGTGGCTAAATTTGTTAAGGCAGAGTCTGTATGTCAGTTTTTGGCTATGAATCAGCTTTGTTCTAGCCAATAAAAAATTGACTGCACTAGCACTGCTATAAAAGCGAAGAAAAAGCTAGCATCCATGGTCTGTGTCAACACCAGGCTAGACATCATAAAGTAGCAATACAGACAGCAGACATTAAACAAATTCAGGTATTTCAATTTTCAAAGGGCAGTCATAAAAATTACATTGTAATGATTGTAAAATTAGTGAGATTGAAGATATACAAAAAGGTGGTTAACAGTGGCAGATTGAATAAAGGGAAACAATTATTGCAAGCTAAAAGGTAGAGTGAGTGAATTAATTCATTCTAGGGACATACTGCGGCCATCAATGTTGTTATCCCATTTTAAGGCTCTTATTATCTATTGGTACAGGAATGTATCACTATATGTGGCTCTAAAATGTCACATTTTTACCCTTCCTATTGTTTTTTATGTCCTCTGAAGTAGAATTTACCTAAAAATTAAAAGTATTACATAATACTGTTAAAATGATCTCAGGACACAATATTTTCAACATACAATGGGTTCCTGTGACACTGTATGTTGTAGCCAGACTCTGCATACAGTATCACAGACACTGACTATCTGCGACACATGCGATTGACTGGAAGATCTAACCAATTATCATGAACATTTTACTTTGCAGTACTACATGTCCTATACTGCTCTTTACATTTCTCAGGATGAGTGGCCCCTTTGGGGACCAGGTGAGGGCAGTCCCATTTTTTTCTGGAATAAGGATACATGACCCAAAAAAGTTTCTATCCTGGAAATCGTGAAAGTCATTACAGCTTTCAGCAGCTCTTTTTGACTATATTATAGATAAATACTTGTTTTATCTGTATTACCCATCTGATTTTTTATATTCTATAGGCCGGTAAGTTTAACCTCTGTTGTAGGTAAAATGTAAAAGGTTTTCTGAGCGATGTTATACTGGAGTATCTCACTGAAAATAAATGTACAACGCCGTTCCAGCATGGGTTTATGAAGGATTGCTCCTGTCAAATTAATCTCATCAGCTTCTATGAGGAGGGTAGTTCCAGACTGGATCGGGATGAGACATTGGATGTCATATATCTAGATTTTTCTAAAGCATTTGAAACTGTGTCACATAACAGGCTGGTAAGTAAAATGAGAATGCTTGGACTGGGGGAAAATGTTTGCAAGTGGGTAAGTACCTGGCTCAGTGATAGAAAACAAAGGGTGGTGATTAATGGTACATACTCAGATTGGATACTTGTTACTAGTGTGGTACCACAGAGTTCAGTATTAGGCCTTATTATTTTTAATATATTCATTAATGACCTTAAACATTGATGCACAGTAGAATATCAATATCTGTAGAGGATACTAAGCTCTGTAAAGTAATCAACACAATAAAAAATTAGGTTTTATTACAAAGGGATCTGGATAAGTTGGAGACCTTGGCGGAGAAGTGGCAGATGAGGTTTAACACAGATAAATGCAAGGCTATGCACATGGGAAGGAAAAATCCATTCCATGATTACTTGTTAAATGGGGAACCTCTGGGAAAATGTGACATGAAGAAGGACTTGGGAATTCTAGTGGACAGTAAAGTTAATTGTATCAGCCAGTGTCAGACAGCAGCTGTCAATACAAATAGGATTATGGGGTGTATTAAAAGGGGCATAGATGCACATGATGGGAACATTATTCTCCCATTATACAAGTCACTGGTTAGACCACACATGGAATATTGTGTACAGTTTTGGGTAGTAGTGCACAGGAGAGACATTGTGGAGCTTGAACAGGTTTAAAGGTGGGCAACAAAAATAGTAAAAAGGACCGAGTGGACTGCAATACCCAGACAGATTAGCAAGATTAGGGTTACTTAGTTTAGAGAAAAGACGGCTTTGGGGGAACATGATAAATATGTTTAAATATATTAAAGGTCAATATACTGTATGTATCTCTTCCATGATCTATTTATACCCAGGACTATATCAAGAACAAGGAGGCATCCTCTACGTCTTGACGAAAGAAAGTTTCTACATAAACATAGAAAGGGATTCTTTACTGTAAGAGCAGTGAGACTGTGGAACTCTCTGCCAGAGGAACTTGTCATCCTGAATTCACTAAAAGAATTCAAAAAGGGTCTGGATACATTTCTAGATGTAATATAACAAGTTATAGTGACTAGGATTCCGGAGAAGGGTCGATTATCCAGGGATTTATTCTGATTGCCAGATTGGCATCAGGAAATAATTTTTTCCCTAAAATGAGGACAATTGGCTTCTACCTCATGGGGGTTTTTGCCTTCCTTTGGATCAACACTTTATCACAATAGGCTGAACTGGATGGACGTCTGTCTTTTTTCGACCTTACAAACTATGTAACTATGTTAGGTTGACATTTTGGAAACGACTAGGAGTTTTTTTTTTTTTATAGAGTTATGGTTTTCAACATACAATGATTGTCTTGGAACCAGTTAATATTTTATACTAAGGGACTACTGTATCTACTTTCTCTTCTCCAACAAAGCTATTTGAAATGGAAAACAATTTATTTAGCCCAATTAAACAAAATGGTTATTATTCATGCTTCATCATTTTTCTCAATTGTTAGCAATAAAGGTCAGGTCATAGTGTTTACTGATTTCTATACTAGAAGACTATATGTGCAGAAAAGCAAACATACTTCCCATTACAAACCTTTACAATGTGGGATTTATTTTATTTGTTTTAATTCTCTATTAGTTTTTATGTCATTCCTAACAAGCTGAAAACAATAGGTAGAGAACAAGCCCTTCTAGATAACCATGGGTGTATCTACAGCCATAATAGCTATAGCAGCTGCTATGGTGCCCAAAGGTTGAGAGGGCCCATTCAGGTACAGGAACTCTGTACATTTAAAAAAAAATAAAAATAGCAAGGAAGCAACTCTTTTACCAATCTTGACTACAAATCACTTTGAGGGGACTTTGTATATGCATTATAGAATGAACCAAGAGCACAAATTGGCTTGTCTCTTATACCTAAAATGTAATGAAAAAGGTCAATTTCCAAATAGAAGATCAACTGTGTATGTACCAGTGTGGTTTTCCAAAATAGAAAATCTCCACAAAAATACGAAAGAGGATTGTGTTTAATGTTCTTGCATCTGAATAGATCGAGCCAAATTTGTTAACCTACATCTGCTTAAAGCAGATATAGATTCAAACTATAATTAGCTCAATTGTCTCTTTTCAGTAATATTAAATCTGTCAGAAAGTCGTTAGCCATGACCCTCTTAGTAAAGTAAACCCACTGTTCTGACCCCATTTTTGAAACCGACAAGAAAAGTCGCAATTTTTTGCACAGATATGGGAAGCACCAAAATTTGAAACTTTATGACAAACATAACTATTATCCCTCCCCCTTCCCACACACAATTACATACCCATCATCTGAATCGAAGAACTTTCTAGCAAAAAAACTAATTACACAGGACTGCTTGGTGTCAAAACAGCCTTTTATGTAATAATGGTCATAAAATTACCATAACCCTCAACTCTTTACCTTACATCTGTTATATAGTTTTTGCCTTCATTTTTGGAAATTAATACTCTCTTGCCAATAGCTGAAAAACAACCTTCTTTGCAAAGAATATCTTAAAGGGGTTTTTTCACAATCTAATGTTGATGTGGGATCCTCCAAAATGGGTATTTAATCACTTTTCTAAATATATGCGATTAAAAAAAAAGCCTTGCTTAGTGCCCCTTAGTTTCCTGACTGTTTACATTAACTACGACCAGGAGCTGATCTGGCCTCGCTTACGTTGTTTGCGCTTCTTATCTGATGACAGGGCACATGAAGGAACTTTGAAGGGAGGGGGGAGAACAAAGCAGGGTCGGGGCATAGCAGTCCTTTTTCTGTGCAGACCCTTTTCGCTGAAAAGGGGATCTGTGGTTGTAATGTATTTATCTAAGTAAACATGCAGTCAGTCCTGCTCACCCCTCTTCCCCCCCCGCGCAGTTTGTAAAGCTCCCCCTCTAGGATTTACTTCTCTCCTGAGGAAAAGAGGGGAGAACAAAAAAAACCTGTATGTTGTGCCCATACAGTTATCCTCGGGGGTTTTGCCACACCTTTTGTCAACTACAGAGAGAAAAATCAGCCTCGGGAGCGTGCATGGGGGTGAGCAATGACATACGGAGGGGCCTTTTTTTTTTAAACCAGGAACAAAAAACCTCTTTTTTCAAGACTAAAGAGGACGTTGCAGCCTGTTAGTAAGGGAAAAATCATTCTTGGCAAAACCCCTTTTAAAAATGGATTAGGCCCTGACTTTCGTTGGGGATCATGTTTATATTCGATAAATGATTACCTATGTGATAATTCATGTCTTATAGTGCTAACACACAAAGCACAAGATCATTTACCTGCACTTAGCTCTAAAAAGCTTAAAAAAAATTTAAAAAAAATAAAAAAAAAAAACATTCTGCACTATGCAATTCCCAAATTCATTAGTAAGAAAACCAGCCAGTCTCAGAAAGCATGCTGTACTTAAAATATCTTACCTTTTCCCCACGCAATTTAGCTTTGATTTGCTGTCTTTCATTGAAATTCTGAAGGCGGATTTGTCTGAGCCTTGCCAAATACTCCTAATACAAAAAAATACAACAGGGATGTATCTACAATAATCTTACAACAACGTTACTTCTACAGAACTGCAAATATCATTTAGACGCCTTTTAATCTAGAACACCACTAAAAATACAAAATTTAAAATGCAAAATATTGCTTTGTCAGAATTCATCATAACTTTTAATATAATTTATTGAAAGGGGTTGTCTCACTACAAGGATTGCTTTTTATGTTAAAAATCTTGCAGAAAAATCACTTTGCAATATATGTCTTAACGTTCCAAACCTTTTCCTGATATTCCTTTGTTGGGGGCACAGCTCCTCAGGTCGCTATAGCACAGACCTTTTAAACTCTCCTGATCGCTGCCAGACTGGGTTTTATAGCTACGACCTGGTCTTCGGGAGCCTAGTGGGGGCCCGTAAACAGCCCTGAATTCAAAGTGAAACCCGGGAAAAGGGTGGGTGAGATAATCAAAAGTGGAGCAAACCCCCTTTAAGAATGAAATTACATAGCGGCTCATTTTTCCTGTAGTGGCTGCTGCAGGAGATATTTCGTATTGTAGGTTTTAATACACGGACAGACTGAGTTTGCCAGAGTAGAAGCTGCTGATACTCCGCAATCTTCTGGGCCGACTTATAAAGGGGTTTAATTGGAGGACCCCAAACTTTCCCTTCCACTATAACCACTAAATTGTGAGCAAGCTTCTTTGCTACTTGAACAAATAATGATAAATTCTTATACACCTGGAACTCCAGAACTCATGACGTGATTATAGGTATGGTGAGAGCAAACATTTCATTTTGCATTCGTGACACCACAATATGGACAAAAAATAAAAACATCTTGTCCTCATATTAGAACCGTGGATGACAATGTAAAGCATATGTCTCTCAGGCACTTTAGTGTCATACCATGCTAGAATTATATACTTTGGCAACTTCAAGCTGTAATTGAGCTCTTTTTTTTTTTTTTTTTTTTAAATCCTATAAACCATTTACTCTCCTCTGGATGGAGGTTTATCTACTGTTATAGATAATACAGTTTCTCTGTACAATGGTGCAGGCTTACTAATTTCAGTCATGTGACTTCTATAAAATGATAAAAGAAGAGAAATCGTGCAAAACCTCATGAAGCAATAGAACAGACATCGGACTAATGGTTTGTGGCAAGAAAATACAGTGGTTACTTTGTCAAACACAGTCGGTGACCTCTGTGCAGGTGTGTGTTATACAAAGTATAAATATGCTAATAAATTCTCTTCCAGAAGGAAGAAAGCCGTTTCTCTGGTGACACTTTTAGGAAGAAGCTTTCCTTTCAGTCAAATCTTCCTCATTAAAGAGCCTTAAAACATGACTAGAGATTTAAGCCAAGTCAGAAATTCCGCCAAAATTTAGTCACCATCTGGATTCTTACCCCTACAAATGGGGGCTTCTTTTTTTTAGGAATTCCTTCCTGGTCATATTTTAAGACTCTTTAATGGGTCAAATTTGACTTAAATGCGAGCTACCTTCCATAGATGGCAGTAGAAAGATAGCTTTCTTTCTTCCTTCCAGAATAGACATTACATTCCTGGGTGCATAGCAAGGCCTAAGTCTTTCTACATCTATATGGTACTCTCCACAAGGAGAAACATTTTCCCCTTAGAAATACCAACTTTTAAATAATGTCTAACATTGTGTAATACGACCACTATGTTAAAAATTGAAGAATGGTAGAAACTATCTTAACTACTGTATGCATAGTACAATCATTTAAAAACAAAATGTACACCAATCAGCTGTAACATTAAAACCACTTATTGTGCATTCAGTGGCTTCTCAGACCAATTGCACATATTTACAATGCACTGTGGGTTCTGACACCTTTCCATCCTAACCACTAGTAACAATTTCAGCAATTTCATTTGTGCTACAATAGATTTTTTTGTGGGATCAGACCAGATGGACTAGTCTTATCTTGCCACGGACATCAATGAGCCTAGGGGGCCCATGGCTCTGTTCACAGTTCACTTGTCCCTCCTTGGATTACTTTTGCTAGTCGCTAATCACGGTGTATCCAGAGACCTGCTAGTTTTGTGGATGCCCCGATCTAATTGTCCAACCTTGAGAGTTGGACCTTATGTCAAAGTCCCTCAGTTCCTTGCGAAATTATTCAACTCCCTTGAACTTTTCAACCTTTCGCCACCTTTTAGGCTTCAAACTATATAAAACTTAATTTTTTTGTGAAGAATCAACAAGTGGGACACAATTGTGAAGTGGCTATTTTAAACTTTGGTAAAAAAAAGAACTTAAAAAAAAAAACAAAACAGCTTTTAAATCGCTTGGGTATGTCTCTATCAGTTTTGCACATCGAGAGGGCTGAAATTCTTGCCCATTCTTCCTTGGCGCACGCTGGAGTCAGTGAGGTTGGATGGGGAGCGTTTGGAACAGCAGTTTTCAGCTTTTCCATAGATTCTCGATTGGATTTGGTCTGGATGTGACTTGGCCATTTTAACACCTATAACGTTTTATTTTTGAACCATTCAAATTTTGATTTTGCTTTATGTTTGGGATCATGTCTTGTTTGGGAAAATAAATCTCCGTCCCAGTCTCAGGTCTTTTGCAGACCCAAAGGTTTTTTCCAGAATGGTCCTTGTATTTGGCTCCATCCATCTTCCCATCAATTTAAAACCCTCTTCCGTTCCCTGCTGAAGAAAAAGGGCCCAAACCATGATGCTGCCCCACCATGTTGACAGTGGGGGTGGTGTGTTCAGGGAGTTTAGTGTGTTGCTTTTACGCCAAACATATCATTTTGCATTGTGGCCAAAAAGTTGGATTTGGGTTTCATCTGAGCAGAGCACCTTCTTCCACGTTTGGTGTCTCCCAGGTGGCTTGTGGCAAACTTTAAAAGAGACTTTTTATGGATATCTTTGAGAAATGGCTTTCTTCTTGCTGCTCTTCCTAAAGGGCCAGATTTGTGCTGTGTACGACTGATTGTTGTCCTATGGACAGACTCTCCCACCTCAGCTGTAGATCTCTCAGTTTCATCCAGAGTGATATGGGCCTCTTGGCTGCATCTCTGATCATTTCTCTCTTGTTTGAGATGAAAGTTTAGAGGAACGGACGGGTCTTGGTAGATTTGCAGTGGTCTGATACTCCTTCCATTTCAAAATGATCGCTTGCACAGTGCTCCTTGAGATGTTAAAAGTTTGGAAAAATCTTTTTGTATCTAAATCCAACTTTAAACTTCTCCACAACAGTATCACGGACCTGCATGATGTGTTCTTTGGTCTTCATGATGCTCTCTGAGCTTTAAACAGAACCCTGAGACTATCCCCAGAGCAGGTGCATTTATACGGGGACTTGATTACCACAGGCGGGGTTAATTTATCATCATCAGTCATTTAGGACAACATTGGATCATTCAGAGATCCTCACTGAACTTTTGGAATGAGTTTCCTGCATTGAAAGTAAAGGGGCCGAATAATATTGCACACCCCACTTTTCAGGGTTTTTGTTTTTTTTTACAAAAGTTTAAAATATCCAATAAATTTTGTTCCACTTCACAATTGTGTCCCACTTGTTGTTGATTCTTCACCCAAAAAATTAAAACTTTATATCTTTATGTTTGAAGCCTGAAATGTGACAAAGGGTTGAATAGTTCAAGGGGGCCGAATATTTTCGCAAGGCTCTGTATTCACATATTTCTTGTTTAAGAACTTACTGTTCACTTGCTGCCTTAATAGATCACCCCTGACAGGTGCTAATGTCATAAAATAATCCCTCTTGTTCACCTCTCAGTGGTTTTAATATTATGTCTGACTGGTGTATATGCAACAGCATTTGTACAATAACCCATCGCTGTATTTTTAGTAGAATATAGCATTATGCAGTGCAATTATTTGAGTCCAGATGCAAGTGTCATTCACAGGCAAGGAGTTAACAAAATCAAACACGTGAGTAAAAGGTGCAATACTAGAATGGATGATATGGCCCAGCATGGAGAGGATTTACAAAGGACAAATACAACACATACATGAAGATTTGGTTAGTTACAACCACAGCCAGCATGAACTGCAGGATCTCAAGCTGCATCAGGTTTGAGCTTTTTTTTTGGGGTTTTTTATTTTAAAACCCCAGGAAACATCCAGACAAAAGTGCCATGGCAGGTGACACAGGGATGCTGCAGGGGCTCGTGCATGCGAGAGGCCTACCTGTTCTTCTTTGTGTCGGGGCCCTTTCCCCCCTCCACGGCTTGGTCTGCCTCCTTATAGCGCCAGGCGTACAAACATTGTTTTCATTTAAGTAAAAAAGTGTAAGAATGGTGGGGGTAGTCAAGTGATTAAAAATCTGTTGGGTTTATTCTTCTGTCAGGCATTCCCTACAGCTTAGCAACTAAGTAGAATTCACCTGAGCTTCTACAATACAATGGTCTCTGATGACAGAAACCTAGTAGTACAAATGAATAAAAAAAAAAAAAAAAAAAAAAGAGAAAAAATGAACTCAAACCTACAACTAAAAAAAAGTATGTACAAAAAATACTCACCTTTTATTTTTAAAGTTTTAATCTGTGGGCTATTAAGGGGTTTTTCCCCCAACTTTTTGGGTCCGTTTTTTCACTAGAAGAAAAAGCATTAACCTGCATCTCAAAAAAAGTATCAAAAAAAAGCTTTGTTTTTGTGTGTTTTTGGAGTTTTCAATTATTAAGTCTAGAAAAGTTTTGGGCACCCCCTTTTAAACTTAATATTTTTAGTTTTTAAATTTGGGTGTTTGCAACAGCCATTTCAATTTTGTATATCTAATAATGTTGGGCACAGTAATATTCCGGATTGAAATGAGGTTTATTGTCTAACACAAAATGTAATTGCATTAAAACAAAATTTGCCCGGGGCAAAAGTAGGGCACCCCAAAAGAAAAGTGACATTAAAATTTTTGTGATCCCCCTTTTCAAAAATAACACCTCTAGCCCTTCCTGAGCTTTTAAACAGTTCCTGGTCCTGGATGAAGGACTTTTGACCTTCCTCTTTACAAAACAATTAAGTCAGTTAAGTTTATGGTCGCCGGGGGGAATGGACGCCCGCTTTAGATCCAACC
>JAODAL010027016.1:0-55708 GCA_025379985.1 Phyllomedusa bahiana | reverse complement strand
TAGATTTCTCTTTTCGGGTTATGTATGTTTTTTGGGGAAAAATATTTTGTTTGCAGGGTTTTTAAAACAGCAGTCAGAGAGATACTTTACAGTAACTTCATGCACAAAGCTGCCTTAATACTGATTCTGTACCATAGATTTCTATAGGAGAGTTTTCTAGTAATGCTGTGTGACCTGGGAAGAAATCACTGTGAAGGGAGGGGAGAGGGGGAGCTGTGACTATCTCCTCTTGTGACTGGTGGATTCTGTGTTATCTATTCACACTGGTGTCTCCTTTCAGTTTGACCTTGCTTTTATTGATAATGAGCAGACACTGAAAATCTCCCTCTACTGAACAGGGTGTCAGAGTTATTATTAGGCTTAGTGGCCAAAGTGAAAACTGCAGGACTTAAGAATCAATAAATAAAAACTGTTATATGGAAAATTAAAAAAAAAACATAACCAAAAATTCCTAAAAAATGTGTTTAACATAAAAAATGTGAGTTAAGCAATAAGTCATTTTTGATTACACATTCCCTTTAAATCTATTTATTTTTGCTTACATTTTGTGCTCAAACTCACTTTTCATATATCAAGAAATAAAGTGATATTCACATCACAATGATTAACTTTAAAATGTAGGCAAAGGTGAATAAAGCCTATTACCAATTACATTGCTGATTTAATTTTGCTTCACTTCAGAGTTGGAGCAGTTCTGTCCTCCTGCGTGCTTAGGCTGCTGAACATCTCTTTCTGCTCTTTTCAGAATGCCACTCCCTGCTGTGTCTTATCAGCAGCACCGAAACTTTGGAAAATTGGAATAAAAAGCGATTAAAACGTCTCACCAATCCCAAAATAATAATAAAATAACAATAAAAACTACACTTCAGCCTGCAAAAAATGAGCCCTCACTCAGATCCATGGGTGGAAGTACAAAAAATTTATTGATCGCAGAAATGACGCTGCAGCGCAAATTAATGGAACTGAGAATTGTTTTTAATAAAAGCGCTTACACATAATAAAAACCTTACATATTAGGTATTGTCAGAATGATATTAACCTGCAGAATACAAATTGCACATTACTGATATTGACTAAACACCATAAAAATAAAACCTTCGCAAACATGGTGCAAGTACGGGGTTTTTTACATTTCACCACACTTTGTATTTTCTCTGGTTTCCCAGAATTTTCTATGGTACGGTTAGTGACAGCATTGAAAAGTAAATCTTGTCCGACAAAAAAGCCTTTATTTGCCTATGTAAATGAAAAAAATAAAAAGGTTTTTGCTCCTTGGAGGAAAAAATTATGACCGGCTGTCAGGAAGGGCTTAACGTCTGGTCAATAAACAGGTTACTTTACAATAGAAGCTTTGCTGGATTAATCCCACTACTTGGAACACAAAGTAATGTGAGCAGTAACATGGCAGCTACAGAAGCCTTCAATAAGCGGCTGGCTGCCATAACAACCATTCAGCACCTCATGTTCTTGCTTCAGGGGTGCTGATTGAGAAGAGGAATGGTGCAGTATACCATTCTTTATTCATTTAAATGTCATGGCTGTGATAATCACAGGACTTAACAGCACGGATTGGAGCCGGTTCAGATCCCTGCTGTGAATAGCTGGTGTCAGTTGTATCACTCCACTCGCTCCACAGTCCCTTCCTGTTGCCGCATAAATTTACAATGCAGGGCAGGAAAGGGTTACATAATCCCCAAAATAATTTGACAATCCTAAATACATCAAAAGTAGACACAAACTACTACAAAGTAGGTTCAGATGTGTCTTTTCTTACCTTTCCTCTTGAATCAACATATCCAAAAATCAGCAATGTGACATGACAAGCTTTAAAAAGAACACAATTCTTCTATTGGGCTTTAGGAGTTGCCCTTACATGATGCCTAATTGATAGACCATATATTTACTGTAGCTAAATCACACGTAGTTAGACAATGGAAAAGCTATCCAGTACCATTTTTTTTATGGAAGTGCAGATGGCAGGCCAATTACATTCTTCACAAAAATTTAACAAAATATGGAACAAGTGGAACAGACACTGGAATAATGGCACATAAAATACTCTTATGCCAAGGTTCTATGTATTAGCCTGTAGAGCTTATTTATGCGCTAAACTTCTCTCTTCTAACTCAGTCTCTATAATGAGAATCGACATTTTGTGCATTTACTTAAATGAATAAGCAGGGCCGGATTGTTAATAAAAAGCAGCCCTGGCACAAAGCCCCCACCAGCCCACATACAATATCTGCTTTAAAAATTTCCATTGTTCTCGCACCTCACCACTTTCTAAAATAAACTACACTATAAAGGGGCTTTAACACAGATAATTTTTGGTGCATTTTTATGTGTTTTTGGTGCGTTTTTGTGCAGAAAGGCACAGCAGTTAATGCTGTACATTTCTGCAAAATAAAACGCATCAAAAAACGGACCAAAAAAAACTCCGTGTGAATGCACCCTAAACATAAGCAAGAAAGAAAAAGTGGTGCAGAGAAACCCCTAATCACAGAGTCACGTGTGCATTTGCTTTACAATCAGGGACAAGCCTACACTGTTACTATACAAGCACCAATGTAACCTACAACACCGTTAATTACAGATCACCAGTAGTGTTGAGCGATTATTATTGACAAAGTTGAAATCGGCACGGTTTTTATGTTGATTGGATTTTTTCGATCACGCGATAATTTAGGTTAAAATCTGCGCATAATCTATTAAAAACGCGCCATTTTCGGCGCTTCCTGTCATTTGGCGGCCAGCAAATCAGCTTAGAGAATAGAGCAGGGTGAGCTGGGTGTGCGACGTCATGACTGGGATGTGTATGGTTGTGATTGGCTGGAAAAATCACATGACCTCGTTTTACATAGAACAGCCCTTCCTGTTCAGCCTCAGTGTGTGTCTGTGTTTCATAAGAGCAGGAGTGTGCTCAGTCTCTCTCAAAACAGTCTGCAGTAAACTGTTCTATTTCTTCACTACAGACAAACTATGCTTTGAGCTGTGAACATTAGAACATAGGTAGATTAGAGATTTTCAGTTTTTAGTTACTTAGGCTGAGAATTTTAAAGGAGCATCTAGCGCTGTACAGCCGCGTGGGGGAGGGGGGCTGCGGGCGAACACAGACAGACAGCCTGGCAGGCAGGCTTTTGAAAGGAGAGTGGATATTGTGCAGCCCAGACTGTGTATTGACCCTGCATTGCAATCGGTTTTGATGAACAGTTTTTTTGGCCGTTTTTGGTGAAATTTACTTGTTGTTTCAGCCTGTCTTTTTATTTGGTAAAATCTTTTTTTTAAAATGGGTGTATTTGATAGGTGCAAAACTCAAAAATTTTATTATCTGTACACAATTTAATTAGGTTTTTTATTTCACTTTGTGCGGCCCAGTTTGTGTTATAGTGATCCACCTTGCACTTAAATTGAATACAGCATTTTGTTGTTCACCTGCAGGTGTATTTATAGCTGCAAAAAAAATGCCTTTTATTATCGTATACATTTCAATAGGTGTTTTATTTGTACACAGTTGTTATGTTTTGAATTATTTGTGCATGTTGCTGTTAAATGCAGGTGTATTTATAGGTGCAAAAAACACCTTTTATTATCCGTATACATTTCAAACAGGTGTTCTTTTTCACTTTGGTGCGGCCCAGTTTTGTTCATAGAGCCACCTTGCACTTAAATTTGAATATAGCAATTTTGTTGTCACCGCAGGTGTATTTATAGGTGCAAAAAATGCCTTTTATTATCCATATACATTTCAAATAGGTGTTTTTTTCACTTTGGTTTTGAATTTTTGGGGGCATGTTGCTGTTAAATGCAGCTATACTACAGGTCCGATTGTAAAAAATGTGGTTTCTCACAGCCATTTGTTCTTCACAATTGTCAAGAGTGGCTCAAGGGTCATGGAGCTGTAAGAAACAGGAATAGGAGGGATACTGTTAATGGACACATATTGCAAAATGACTTGTTTTTGCAAGATCTTTAACAGAGTTAGCAATCCCTGTAGTGAGACAACCGATTTAATACATTTTAAAAAAGAGAAACAAAGATGTGGTGGGATTCCATCATATTTTAAAAATGTGTTTTCTAGAATTAAACTAATAAAAAACTTTCATGCACAAAATAGCTTATACAAATATTACTCTGAATTCTACAAGGGAGCAACAGCAAGACTTGAACAGATTAAGATTACCCAGGACAGGTATAGTCAATGTCCAGTTCAACTAAAATGGTGGTTGAAAGACTCCTTTTTCCAGGACTTTTTAATCTGTGGGTCAGACAGGTTTAATGGTCATACTACGGTCCAGGACAGGTATAGACAATATCCAGTTCAACTAAAATGGTGGTTCAATGACTCATTTTTCCGGCAATTTTTAAATCTGGGGGTCATGCAGGTTTTGGGCTCATGCTGTGGCCCAGGACAGGGATAGTCTATGTCCAGTTCAACTAAAATGGTGGTTGAAAGACTTCTTTTTCCGGCACTTTTTAATCTGTGGGTCAGACAGGTTTAAGGGTCATGCTGCGTTCCAGGACAGGGATAGTCAATGTCCAGTTCAAGTAAAATGATGGTTCAAATAATACTGCCTTCTGGCACTTTTTAATTTGTGGGTCATGCAGGTTTAAGGGTCATGCTGTGGTACAAGACAGGGATAGTGAATAGTCTGTCAGTATTTTTCTGTGACTCTTGTTGCCTAATTTTGTTGCCTAAGATGTAGCACGTATCCATTTGACTGTTGTGGATGTTAATTCCAGCTTCTCCAGCCCTGTTTGGTTGTAAGAATGAAGGTGTTGTTCCTCTCCCATAGACTTTAATGGTCATCGGCGATAATCTATTATCGACTATCGGAAATCGTCTTGATAATTGCCGATATCGACTATCGACCCGATGACGATAGTCAACGTAATCGCTCATCACTAACCACCACCAACATGTCTAGTCACATGCAGAAAATGCATGAGTTGAAATGGAGGCAACACTTGGCCAAAAAAGGCCACACCGATGCCGGGGTTCCAACCACTGTCACACCCTCTGTCTCCGCCTCCTCCTCATCCACCACCACCAAGCGTTCCTCAGCTGCCCATGTCTCTCAGAGTCATGGTCAGGGATCAGCCTCCACTTCAGCCTTCACCGTCACCAGAGTACCACCAGCACCACCAGAGACCCATCCTACCCATTCTACTTCCACCAGTTTGATGACCTGCACGGCATACAGCGTCCAGTCTAGCAGTCAGTCTTCTGTCTTCCAGGTTTGGGAGCAGATGAAACACTTTAACCCAAACCATCCCAAAGCCAAAAGCCTGAATGTCGGCATTGCCAGACTTTTGGCCTTGGAAATGTTGCCTTTCGTTCTGGTGGACACAGATGGGTTCCGCCACGTCATGGCCCTTTCCTGCCCCCAATACCAGATGCCGAGCAGGCATTTCTTTGCCAGAAAAGCCTGTTCCTGCCCTGGCCAGCCACGTGTCATCTAAAATTTCAAGCGCGTTGTCTGCATCTGTGTCTGGAAAAGTCCATCTGACCACCGACACATGGACTAGTAAGCACGGTCAAGGCTGCTTATCTTCTGTGACAGCTCATTGGGTGAGCTGGGTGGATGTCTCTGGTGGTGACGGTGGCTCTCAGGCTCGGCACACGCTCTTCAAAACCGCAGGGATGGTGCAGGGTTCTTTCCCCCAAGGTCCTCTGGTGGCATCACGGGCCCAGAGAAACCAGGACGTGTTGAAATTAATCTGTCTTGGAGACCGTCCACTCACAGGTCAGGAGCTGTGGACGGCTCTCCGCAACGAGACCGAGCACTGGGTGGGTGACAAGAACCTTGTGCCAGGCAAGGTGGTGTGCGATAACGGTCGAAATCTGCTGGCCACCCTTAAGATCGGTAGGCTGGAGCAAATCGCTTGCCTGGCACATGTCATGAACCTTGTCGTCCAGATATTTCTAATGCGTTACCCGGGTCTGGACTACCTGCTGAGGAAGGCTCGAGGTCTGAGTTAGCACTTCCGCCATTCGCACCCTACTTCGTCAGGCCTGGCTGCGTTGCAGTATCAGCTCGGCCTTCCCATCAACCGTCTCATTGTTGACGTGGCAACACGCTGGAATTCCACCCTCCACATGCTCCAGCGATTGTGGCAGCAGCGCAATGCCATTACGCAGTACGAAGTGACACATGGCCTGACAAGCAGCGGTGCGGACCTCGGGGTGTTGAGCCACCGAGAGTGGAGGAGGTGAAAGGCTCTGCACCATCCTTGCCAGTTTTGAAGAAGCCACCAAAATGGTCAATGCGGACAATGCCCTTGTCAGCATGTGCATTGTGGTGATCTTAGTTCTGGAACGATAATTGGACACTCTGAAACATCAGGTCCCGCCAGCGACGGAGGAGGAGACGGACACAGATACGGACACGGAGCCTTTCTCTCCGTCGAATCCACAAGCCAACAGTTTCACAATTTTTATCGGTCTTCATTAGGCAGTGGTTCAGGGTCCAGGGCTAGTGCAAGGCGGTGGTACATCATTCATGAGGCAAAGTCAGGGCTGTGTTGAAGCTGTGCCGGAGGAAGCGGAGGAGGAGAAGGATGAGGTATTTCTGGATACCGACGTCCCTGCCTTGGAAAGAGGTTGGCGCGAATTTGAGGCGGAGGAGGAAAATGAGGAAGATCAGTTTACTAGTGCCCATCGACCCAGAGGCTTGGGAAATCAAGGCTCCATCTCTCACATGAGTGCTTGGATGCTCCATTTCCTCCAACATGATCCTCGCATTAAGGCCATCAAAATTAACAACAGTTACTGGGTGGTCACCTCCTGGATCCCCGGTACAAACAAAACTCAGCACTTTCCTTCCACCCACCAAATAGAGAGTAAAATGCAGGAAATGGAGACCTTGCTGATTGATCAACTGGAGACATCTGTTGCGTCTGCTTCATGTTCTTCAAATGTCACGGTGGAACAACGTCAGTGACATGACAGCAGTAGAGTGCCAAGTAGCCACAGTGGCAGCAGCAGGCAATGTGGCAGAAGCCTAATGGGTGACTTCTGGCAATCTTTATTTACCACCTCACCAACGCATGTAATGCAAGGCACACATACAACACACAGAGACCAGCTTAAGATCATGGTGCATGACTATCTGCGTCTCAACACCGATGTTTTTGGATGTGTTCCGGACTCAATCGACTTCTGGGTATCCAAAATGGATGATTGCCCGAGCTCACTCGCCACGCCATAGAGGTGTTGTCCTGCCCAGCAGCCAGCGTCATATCAGCACAGCTGGAGGAGTCATTACAGACAAACGCATCCGGCTTTCCACAGATAATCTGGATCGTTTGACTTTCATCAAGATGAATCAAGCATGGATCTCTGATAATGTTGTGGCCCCAATTGCCGAGGTCACCAATTAGTTGCCGGTCTACTTCACATTCCTCTTCAAACAGAAATGGTCCTCTTGAAAAATGTTTTTTAAAATGATCATTTCTCTCTGCAATTTTTATTCTCAGTTCCCAAAAGATTATTTTGCTGGTTTTGCGGTGAGGAGACTGTAAAAGACACCAAGGTTTCATGACAAAACCGTATTCCATTTACTCACTTTATCTTTAGAATTTTTCGCATTGTCAATGGTTTTGAGGTCATGTTGCTGTGAGATACAGCTATAATTATGGTCCTTTGGAACAGAAATGTGGCTTCTAAGTGGCATTTCTCCATCACAATTTTTAATAGTGGCTGAGAAGTCATATTTACAATTTTTGGGGTCATATTGCTGTGAGATACAGCTATAATCATGGTTTTTTGGAACAGAAATGTGGCTTCTAAGTGGCATTTCTCCATCACAATTTTTAACAGTGGCTGAGAAGTAATTTTTATAATTTTTTGCGTCATGCTGCTTTGAAATGCAGCAATACTACAGGTCCTATTCTAAAAAATGTTGTTTCTAACCGACAGACATTTGTTCTTCACAATTGTCAAAAGTGGCTCAAGGGTCATGTTTTGAATTTCTGGGGTATTTTGCTGTGAAATACAGCTATACTACAGGTCCTATTCTAAAAAATGTGGTTTTTAACAGATATTTGTTCTTCACAATTGTCAGACGTGGCTCAAGGGTCATGTTTTAAATTTTTGGGGGCATTTTGCTGTGAACTGCAGCTATACTACAGGTCCTATTCTAAAAAATGTGGTTTCTAACAGACATTTGTTCTTCACAATTGTCAAAAGTGGCTCAAGGGTGATGGTGCTGTCAAAAACAGGAATAGGTAGGATATTGTTAATGGACACATATTGCAAAATGACTAGCAATTCCTGTAGTGAGACAACCCATTTAATACAATTAAAAAAAAGAGAAACAAAGACGTGGTGGGATTCCATCCTATTTTAAAAATGTGTTTTCTAGAATTAAACTACTAAAAAACTTGCATGTACAAAATAGCTGATACAAATATTCCTCTGAATTGTACAAGGGAGGTACAGGAAGACTTGAACAGATGTAGGTTACCCAGGACAGGTATAGTCAAAGTCCAGTTCAACTAAAATGGTGGTTGAAAGACTCCTTTTCCCGACACTTTTTACTCTTTGGGTCAGACAGGTTTATTTGTCATACTGTGGTACAGAACAGGTATAGTCAATGTCCAGTTCAACTAAAATGGTAGTTCAAAGACTCATTTTTCCTTCACTTTTAAATCAGTGGGTCATGCAGGTTTGAGGCTCATGCTGGGGCCCAGGACAAATATAGTCAATGTCCAATTCAACTAAAATGGTGGTTAAAAGACTCCTTTTTCCGGCACTTTTTTAATCTGGGGGTCAGATAGGTTTAAGGGTCATGCTGAGTTCCAGGACAGGGATAGGCAATGTCCAGTTCAAGTAAAATGATGGTTCAAATAATACTGCCTTCTGGCACTTTTTAATTTTTGGGTCATGCAGGTTTAAGGGTCATGCTGTGGTACAAGACAGGGATAGTGAATGGTCTGTGATTTTCTTTCTGTGGCTTTTATAACCTAAATGTGTTGCCTAAGATGTAGCACGTATCCATTTGACTGTTGTGGATGTTAATTCCAGCTTCTCCAGCCCTGTTTGGGTGTAAGAGTGAAGGTGTTGTTCCTCTCCCATAGACTTTAATGGTCATCGGCGATAATCTGTTATCGACTATCGGAAATCGTCTTGATAATTGCCGATATTGACTATCGACCCGATGACGATAGTCAACGTAATCGCTCAGCACTAATCACCAGTAGTCAGGTCACCATCATATGAATACAGCACTGATTCAACACAGAAGAAAAATTACCCCTGACATCAGGGACTCACAGGAGACGTCATCTCTGATGGGAGTTGTTCTCTTCTCCCTTTTCTTCTCCAAGTGGCCCAAACCTCCATAATTGCTTCCCTGATGAGTCGCTCTCTTCCGTTTTTTTCTCTGTCTGGTACAAAATGCAATGCCTTCTTCTCCCGGCCGCTACTCGTCCCTATAGAATTTACCACAAAGACATCTTAGACTCCTCTCTTTTCCAGCACTTTCATATCAATTCTCAACTATGTACAAACTCCCCATCCATAGGGCACCAAATAGTAATACTGCTCCCTTTGGTGCCCTACACTGTAATTGTACCCCAAACAATGTATGTTAAATCCTAAAATTTAGAAATTAAAAAAGTTAGATAAGTGGCATGTAAATAGGTTGAACTCCATTAGGTAGGTATACAAGCCTCACCCACCCCCCAGTAGGCAGTTAAGTTTATAGACCTATCAAAGCAGGTAGATAGATAGGTACTCTCAGAACATAGGTAAATAAACCCCCTCAGTAAGCGTACAGATTTTTTCAGTAGGTAAAGAGGTATATAATCCCAAATTAGGGTATATAGGTCCCCTTAGTAGACCCACAGTAGGTAGAGAGGTAAATAGTATCTAAGGAGGGTATATAGGTATCTATATAAACCCTCTCTGTAGATAGGTATATAGGATTCCCTCATAAGGTAGGTATATATGATCCCCCACAGTTAATAAGTGTATAGGACCCCCATTAGGACAGTAGTTACATCGGCTCCCAGTAGTTAGGTAGGTAAGCAGGGCCTTCCTCCATTAATTTGGTAGGTAGACAGGGCCTTCCCCCAGTAATTAGCCAGGTATATATGCCTGCCCCCATGAATTAGCCAGCTAGACAGGTCTGCCCCCATGAATTATCCAGGTAGATAGGGCTGCCCCTATGAATTAGCCAGGTAGATAGGGCTGCCCCAGTAATTAGCCAGGCAGATAGGGCTGTCCTCAGTAATTAGCCAGGTAGATAGGGCTGTCCTCCGTAATTAGACAGGTAGCTAGGGCTGCCCACAGTAATTAGCCAGGTAGCTAGTGCTGCCCACAGTAATTAGACAGGTAGCTAGGGCTGTCCTCAGTAATTAGCCAGGTAGTGCCAGTGCCAGTAATTAGCCCCCAGTAATTAGCCAGGTAGGGCTGGGGCCAGTAATTAGCCAAGTAGAGCCAGAAATTAGCCGGGTAGGTCCAGTAACTAGACCGGTAGGACAAGTAACTAACCAGGTAGGGACAGTAATTAGCCAGGTAGGGCCAGTAATTAGCCGGGTATGGCCAGTGCAAGTAATTATCCAGGTAGGGCCAGTAACTAACCAGGTAGAGCCAGTGCCAGTAATTAGCCAGGTAGGGCCAGTAATTAGCCAGGTAGGGCCAGTGCTAGTAATTATCCAGGTAGGGAAAGTAATAATCCAGGTAGGGCCAGTGCCAGTAATTAGCCAGGTATGGCCGGTAATTAGCCAGGTAGGGACAGTACCAGTAATTAATCAGGTAGGGCCAGTAATTAGCCAGGTAGGACCAGTAATTAGCTGGGTAGGGTCAGTGCCAGTAATTAGTCAGGTAGGCCCAGTAATTAACCAGGTAGGGCCAGTGTCAGTAATTAGCCAGGTAGGGCCAGTAAGTAGCCAGGTAGTGCCAGTAATTAACAAGGTAGGGCCAGTGTCAGTAATTAGCCAGGTAGGGCCAGTAAGTAGCTAGGTAGGACAAGTAATTAACCAGGTAGGACCAGTGCCAGTAATTAGCCAGGTAGGGCCAGTAAGTAGCCAGGTAGGACCAGTAATTAACAAGGTAGGGCCAGTAATTAACAATGTAGGGCCAATAATAAGTTTAAAAAAATAATTTAAAAAAGATACACACCTGTTGTCTTTCCTTCCTTTTCTAACTGGTCTGGAGTGGGCTGCGCTCACAGCCTATTGATGGCTGCGGAGCAGGAGGCGTGATGGTGTCATCGCATCGTGCTGTCTGCGTTGCGGCCTCCAGGGGGCTGAACGACCGGCATCAGAAGATCCTGGCTGTTCAACCTCGGCCGTTGCCTGTAATGCAGGTATGCAGTAATACATTTTGTCCATACAATCCTTGTTTATTTATGAAAAATATCAAAATGTTGGAAAAATTTGCAGTTTTAGCTGAAAAAGTTTAGTTTTTACAAAGACTCCTGTAATAAAGGTTCCACAAAATTTATCAAGCAATTTCTTCCAAGTTCGGCAATACTCTACATGTGGGTGTAAAGCACATTTTGGGTACATGGCAGGTCCTACAAGGGAGGGAGCGCTATTTGGCCTAGTTGCAATGCCCCAAAGCACCAGAACAAGTGAAATCTTCCAGAAGTCACCCAGTCACCTCAAGGAATTTATCTAGGGTGTATTGTGCAATGTGGGACCACAGGTGTTCCACAGTTATTTTTACTGTTGGGCCATGAAATTGGGTTTCATTTTTACAATGTTCACCATGCAGTATAAATGACACGAGTTAACGTTTTCATTAGTACCATTATGAGGTTTTTATGATGTCTTTATTGCTTTTTGTCAAGGTTTTTGTGAGGCGGGATAAACAAAATACAGCAATTCTAATTTTACTCAGCAGGTTGATACGATTACAGCGATACCAAATTTATATATTTTTTATGTTTTACTGCTTTTACACAATTAAAAACACTTTTATCTATAAAAGCAAACACATTTTTGCAGAGCCATAACTTTTTAATTTTTCTGTGTGCAGAGATTTTTTTGCGTAATGAGTTAACGTTTTCATTGGCACCATTTTGGGGGATACAGGACTTTTTGATCACCTTTTAATCCGTTTCTTTGATGGCAGGGTGAAGAAAATACTGCAATCCCAGTAGTGTTTTTATGTTTAGCAGCGCTCACTGTGCGGTATTCATGACATGTTACTTTTATTCCGTGAGTCAATATGATTACAGCAATACCCAATCAATTTGTATATATTTTTTATGTTGTAGCACTTTAAAAAAATGTTTTTGATGGTGTAAAGCAATGTTTATGCATCGCTCGTTTCTGAAAACTGTAATCTATTTAATTTTTCCGTTTACAGAGCTTTTATGGGGGAAATTTTTTTTTTTTTGGGGGATAAAATTTGTTGTTTTTTCGGTCCCATTTTGGGGGTTTTTATGGGGATTTTTTTGTTTCTTTATGTGTTGTGGGATAAACCCAAAAATTGAAATTTGTTTTTGTTTTTTTTACGGGATTTTAAATGTTTACTTTAAAATTAATGTGACGGGAAATTTTTAAAGGGCGGGGTTCATTAAAATGGGGTTTGATAAAAAAAAATTAATTGGCCTACTTTATTTTTTTTTTGAGCTTCAATCAGTGATCTTTAGATCATTATTACAATATGTAGCAGTCCCTAGCTGTAGTACTGTGTATTGTAAACTGTCAATCTCTGAGGGCATGGCCAGGCATGTTGACCTCACAAGCAACCCAGAAGTCTTAGCTACACTTCTGGGTTGCTAGGGAAGGCAATGGCACCTTGCAATCATGCTGTGGGGGATACAGACACAGGGAGCTCCCTCCCTCTGTCTTTCCATTAAAGACCGCGGTCACTACCTGGGCACCTGAAGGGTTAATCATCTGCAACCAGAGTGAGCTCCAGTCCTGGCCGACATAGAGGGGGGCCAAACCCTGTAAAAACACTGGTTCCGGGGGGCCGATGTTTTATTTTGGACATTTCATACATTATTTGTGGGCCCCTTTTTCCCGCAAAAGTCTTTTGCAGGGCCCTTGTCAGGAGGGGGCCCAAATGAAAACCCTTTAAAAACATAATTATTTCATGTTCTATGCACCTTCAGTCATAATGATAGATGACTTTGCACAGTCTAAAAATAAAAATCCCAAAAAAATTGGAATCGTTTTTTTAAATTTAATTTTCTTCCAGCTCACCTAATTTTTTTCCCTTGAAATGTACTCAGTGATCACAAGGTATTAAAGATTTATCAGTACAGAAGAGAAATTATATATTTGCTTTAAACTTCTTCTTAGCAATTTCAAAAGATAATGAGCAATGGGCATGACATAAAACTTTAAGGGATAAAATATGAGGAAAAGGGGAAGAAACACGTTTGAAATTGTCCCAAGTTGCAATTAAAATTAAGTGAACCCTTTGGAATTACCTGGGTTTCTGCATTGATTACTAATAAAATATGTTCTGATTTTTATCTAAGCCACAACTATAGACAAACACAATATGACTGAAGTAATTGCACACAAACAGCCATATAAATAGTATAAATCCAGTTCACTTGTCCACTGATATTTTTGGGAGCTTTAAATTATGTTTGGGGGGATCTATTTTCCCAAATGGAAATAAAAAAAAGAAAGAGATTATTTTTGGGATCGTTTAAAAAAATTTTGTTTATTTGTTCATTAAAATCTCAAAAAAAACAAAAAATGGTTTTTATGGGTTTTTGGCTGTAAATTAGCCCCAAGTCATAGCCTGAACCCTCCAAGTAGTTTTCCCCTGTGATTTTGGATTTTGGATGAACAAATAAAGCAGTGGACATTTATAGACTGGATAATCTGCTTTCTTCCCAAAATTCAAATTTAATGTTCATTCTTTTAGGGGCATGGGACACCCGGGTTCCCTTTGATTTTGAGCCCAAGGGGGATTTATCATCCCGGTGCTTTAGGTAAGGGCCCTTGGGCCCGGGCCCCCCTTTTAAAAGAGGGGGATTGGACAAGGAACCTCCCAAAAGTTTCTGTGCGCATTCAGAAAAAATTTTTTAACAACCTTTAGTGGCCCAATTTTCTCTACGCATTTGTTTTTTTTCGTTCTATCAAGGTGTTCCCCGTGGCCGGATGCCCTCCAGTTTCCCTACCCTGGGGTTCTGAAATTGCGTGGAACAACAAGGCCTTGTTTCGGTTTCTGGGGGGGCCTTGTGAGCGTATCAAAGGGTGAAATGGGGTGTGGACTTGTTTCTACCTTTAAAGACCCCATTTGGGCTGGGTACCCAAAATTTACTACGTTTTTTTGAAAAAAGAGCTAGAGCTTCCCCGCAGTCAACCCTTTCCCTCCTTGGGAAACCCTTGTCCGCACCCCCAAATCTTTCCTCACCAGGTCTGCGTTTTTTTCGGATGAAACCCCGTAGGGAAAAACTGTCATCTAAACCCCCAGGAAGCCTCGCGGGGGCAGTTGAAAATTGTGTCTTTTATTGTGGCAGTGCAAGAACTACCCAAAAAACTGCCCCGTCTGTCCTCCTGCCCCTGGGAAAACCCCCCGTGCCCTGGTGGGTGGGCCGGTAAAACCCGGGGAAAAAAGTTGCTTCCGCTCCTCGTCTGACCACCCCAGACACTCTCAGTTTTGATTCCAGTACTAAATTTTTAATTCCTGCTCTTCTGGACTCTGGTTCTTCTCAGAACTTTATCCACCCATCTCTGCTAGACAAGTATTGCCTGCCTATCTCCTGTCTAGATAAACCGTTGTATTTCTCCTCCATCAATGGGGAGATCCTGAAAGAAGCAGTGTGCTACCGTACCAAACCTTTGTCTCTACTAGGAAGTCTACGTCCTGCCTAGTAGGTCTGCTTCAGTCCTGCATGGTCGTCCATGATTCCAGCGTTACAGCCCGTCCTTGGATTGGAAAACGGGTGAAGTTGTCCAATGGGGTGAGCTATGCCACTCATGCTGCCTCAAGTCGGGCCATCCACTGCAGTCCCGCCCACCAGTTTCTCTGCCTGTTTCTGCTGTTCTGCCCATTGAAGAGCCTTAAGCGCAAGATGCGCCCCTGGAGTTTCAAGACATCTCTGATTCCTGCTCACTTCTCCCCAGGTCCAAAAAGTTATATGGGACTCTCTTGACATCTCATCTGAAGACAGTGCTGAGGAGGAGGTGGTTACGCCTGGTGGTTTTGTGACTAGCCAGCTAGCCCATGGGGGAAGGGCTTAAGGGAGGGTACCTAAGGGGGGTACTGGCCCGTATTCCGGCCACTGTGGCAGCATCCTCCTGTGCCCCCGCTTGTTACTCACCTGTCCCGGCTCCTGTCTGTGCTTCAGTGCCGGCGGCAGTCCCCGCCGGCAGATACGAGTCTGCCACTCTTCTTCCATCTCCCACACTCTGTGTCCCAATTTCCTGGTCCATGACCTGTGACCCCACTGTGGCAGCATCCTCCTGTGCCCCCGCTTGTTACTCACCTGCCCCGGCTCCTGTCTGTGCTTCAGTGCCGGCGGCAGTCCCCGCCGGCAGATACGAGTCTGCCACTCTTCTTCCATCTCCCACACTCTGTGTCCCAATTTCCTGGTCCATGACCTGTGACCCCTTGCTTCTTAAAGAACTTCCTGCCCTTGCTCCTGGCCAGTTCGCCAGTGTCCATTCTTTGAGTTTGACCCCTGTCTGCTGTGCTCTTGCTGAATTAACCCGCAAGTTACCAGTGTTCCTGGGTACCTGCATTAACCCTGCACTATTCAGCGTACCTGTTTCTTGCTGTTCCTGACATGGCGTTCATCTGTTACTACCTGTTGTTATCTGCTGCTGTACCAAGTCCTTTACCTGCCTGGGACTCTGTCACAGCTTCTACAGCTTATCCTGCTGTGACCTGTCACTGCTACCACAGTCCACTGTTCTGTCTCGCAGTTCAGCTCTCGCGAGTATCACCATCTGCACTTGTGGTGGCCCAGAGGATCTGCTATGTATACTAACACTGCCGGATCCTGATACTGCTTCTCTGGTGGTTCCATTGTGTCAGTCGCATTGGTTTATTGCATCAGTTTTTCTTTTTATTTCTCCTTTTTAAGCTGCTTAGAAATGTAAGGTAAAAGTTTACCAAAAGTGGCAGGTTTGAAAATTATGTGCCATCATTCATAATGGCCAATTGTAGACTATTGTTTGCCAGAAGTGTGGTCTATCAGGTTGAATTTTTTTTTTACCATAATCAACTAAAAATAAAAGTGTATGGAATGATCAGCTGAATTCTTCCCATCATTTTCCACTTTATACGAACCTATTTTTCTCTTTAAAGAAAGTTTGCTCACTAAGCAAAGGTAAATAAATATTATTACCAAATACGTTGCTGTTCTGATTTTGCTTCCCTTCACCGCTGGAGCAGTTTTTATCTCCTGCTTGTGCGCACAAGCTTCCCTAGATTACCAAACACTTATCTTTTCTCTAACAGGCTGTAAATCCCTGAGCGGGTCAGTCCCAGCTGTTTCTTATCAGCAGCACAGGAGCTTGTTTATATTTCTTACTAAAAAAACTTTAACCCTTTAGAGCTTTATAGCCTTCTGGCCTGCTGTTTAGACCCCTCCATCATCAATGTTCCTCTAACAAGCTAAGCTAGGAATAGTTGGATGCTGAAGTTGGATGTGAAAAGCAGGTTCTATGAAACAACATGGTAAAAACATCCCTTTAATTGCCTTCCCTGGTTGGCTAGTTTAGTCAGACATTTACTCACGGACTGTTTATGTGATCAGTCTTACAGATTATTGATTGACCATGTTTTGGATGATCAAAAACTTGAGTGTCAGGGACGCTTTAGGGGTGTTAAAGTCAGTTGCAAGTTTCATAAATAAAGAAAGAGGTGTCAGACAAGTTAATGAAACAAAATTCAACTGGATACTTGTAAGGGTTAGAAGTGTATTTTGATGTATACAGTAGGTTGATTCAAAGAGTTAAGTGATGAGACAGTGAAGCTAGGTCTGCAGCCAATCAGTGGGCAACAGTTAAGTGGGGAAACAATGAAGCTATCTATGCAGCCAATCAGTGTGCAGCAGTTAAGTGGGGAGACAATGAAGCTGTCTCTGCAGCCAATCAGTGTGCAGCAGTTAAGTGGGGAGACAATGAAGCTGTCTATGCATCCAATCAGTGTGCAGCAGTTAAGTGGGGAGACAATGAAGCTGTCTCTGCAGCCAATCAGTGTGCAGCAGTTAAGGGGGGAGACAGTGAAGCTAGGTCTGCAGTCAATCAGTGTAATGCTGAAGGGAGGGGCTACAGAGTGACAGTTAAAAGGAGGATGCCTGACAGGGTCTAGTTAGTTCTGTTTAGGCGTTTAGTTAAGCCAAATCCTCAGATTGTAACTAAAGACAGTTCTAGTTATGTTCCAGAAAAAAAGCTGATCTTCCTACCCATCAGCCGGCGATGGATAGGACAGGCTGGGCGGTGATATCAGCCCTACTCACAGATTGACCAGTAAGACAAAGAGGAAAAGGTACAGGATATTATTATTATTATTATTTATTTTAAAGCGCCATTGATTCCATGGCGCTGTACATTCGAGGGGGTTACATATATAACATATTTCAACGAGTACAATGATAAATGATGAATGACAATTGGCATGGGAGAGAGGACCCTGCCCGCGAGGGCTTACAATCTACAAGGAAGAGGGAAGAGACAGAAGGTGTGGGGCAGACATGATTGTGGGGGAGTACTGTGGCAGCAGGGTTATTGTAGGTTATAGGCAATCCTTAAGAAATGGGTTTTCAGGTTGCTTTTGAAGCTGGTGAAGGTGGAGGAGAGTCTGATGTGTTGGTGCACTGAGTTCCAGAGTGTGGGGAAGCACGGGAGAAGTCTTGGAGACGATTGTGTGAGGAGCTGATAAGAGGAGAGCAGAGAAGAAGGTCCTGTGAGGATCGGAGATTGCGTGAGGGATAGAAGAAAAGAGAAGTACAGGAGACTGAAAGGAGGGGATTGTGCAAATCCCGTATTAGGTACATAGTGGGCAGAGAGTGTTGGCTGTCCTGAAGAATAGTACCGAAGAGAGCAGGCCAGAACAGTTTGTCCTGAGGAGTTGCACCAAGGCAATCAGTAAGTCCTTTAGGTGGAGTGCTGGCTCAGTGACTGAAGAGACTTGAGGGAGACTGCAGAGACAGAGCAGAAAATAAAACTAAATTGCCCAGGAAGCAATTTAAGTGAGAAAGTTCAGTGCTGTACGCTATGAGAGAACTATGGATTCCGTCTCCTCTCCCCGCTCGCGAAATACGGCGAGCGGGGAGAAAGTGACATGTCAATTATTCACGGCGGTATATGCGCAGTGGATAATGAATGTCTATGGGGCCGGCGAGTTGCCACCCCCGCTGCCGAGCACCGCAATTACGCCGTGAATAAGCCGTGTGAACTCGGTCATAACAATCAGACCACATTTTATTAGTAATTAATGCAGAAATGTTTTACAGATTTTTTATTTTAACTATATATTTTGAATACACTTGAGAAATAGAATTTGATATTCCTCATGAAATCCGATGCTCAATACAATGAATTTTAATCCCTCTGTCTCCACCCTCTCCCCTCCATTGTCATAACCCATGGGTTCAGGAAGCTGAGTTTTAGAAAGTTGTTTGGCGTGTTCCTTACACTGGATAGTAACTTTACTCTTTTGTGCCTGCAGCATGGATAAAAATCTCTGGTTAGAGGCGATTCTTGTTTTCTCATCTACAAAAGAGGGTCAATGAGTCAAATATCGATTCTTCTTTTTTGTGCTGAGCTGCTATTGTATGAAGAGTTACAAAACAGTGGCTTTATGCACCAACTAACTATATATAGATTTAACAGGCTGTAGGGACTGGAGAAGCCATTGCTATAGTTACTGTCTTTTATTTCACCTTGCATAAGTGAAAATGTACATAGCAAGTCATTATTTTGATATCTTCTAGACATCAGCTGAACATCAATAGCCTACCATCTGGCCAGGCTATGACAGGGTGTACATTTTCATTTAGCAGTTTTGTTGCAGAAATTTCTGTGACTGACTCCAGTTCAATAAATGTGGTACAAACAGCTTTCTTTATTTTAGCAGCAAGTACAATAAATTGTTTTCCCATTCAGATAAAAAGGACAGGCACGTACCGGACATTTCTTAAATAAATCTTAAAATAACTAGTTAAATGATTCCTGGTCATCACAGTTTTCAATGTTAGAACCATGTTGTTATGAGTGGTGCCAAAACCCGCATGTGGGGCCGCAGGAGCACGTGTGTGACCCAACCTGCTTCCCCTGCTCCCTGTACTTACCTTAACATGCTCCTGCTTCCCTGTGTGTATCTGCCAGTCAATGAGCGCATCCCTACTTCCTAGGGCGAGTGTGACAGCTCTGTGAAATTCAAAAGGCCAGCGTGCCAATAATTGGCTAATAGTCGTCTGCTGACCTTTTATTTCATGATCACTTTCTTTGCTCCCCACCTCTGAGCCTTAGCGAAAGCAATACATTACTGTTCTTGTCTTACCATGTACCCAGACCTCTGCCTTTTTCCACTGACCACGTTCTGTTTGCTGCCAGCTCTGACCTTCCTGCCTTATGATTTTGTACCATGCTATACCACGGCCACCATCACAAGCAAGTTGCGTCAGGGGTAGCTACCTCTGGGTCTCCTGCCGCAGCACGCTCAACCCGCCTTGCGGTGGGCTATGGTGAAAACCAGGGGCCCCTTAGACTCTGCTCCCTGATGAGACTTACACCACCCCTTCGGTGTTCCAGTGGATCCAATAGTCATTACCGTCTACTCCAGCAGCCACTACACATATGGACACTTTTTTTTTACTTTTAGGTGCTCTAATCACTAAATAGATACATTTAAACCAAAATTAAATCTAGAATTCATAGGGCTCCAAAGCAAGATGAGATAGCCCAAGTGTTCACCTAATGTCAGGTAACTGAAACAGCAAATACATTTTCATATTTTAAGATGTGAAGAACACCCAACATTGTAGTGCTAGATAGAATAAAGCCACCATCTAGCTATTCCATCCAAAATGGAATAGTTTATCCAGTGTACAGGGAAGATGGGCGATGCCACATTCCCCACAGCAATCACAGCAATCAACGATGGGATAGCTGTGTACCTGTTGTGGGTAATGTACAGCACATACATAGACCAAATTATATATTTGTACATGTATCAGATATATCATAGGATAAGGAAAGATTGTATTTTTACCATGTTACAAACATATTGGTGCACTGTACAAAACACAGCTTGCTTCAGGCAACCAGAAAGGGAACTAGAGTCAAGATGCAGGGGCATGAGGTGTACATGTCTGAGGATGATGATGTAAGGGTGTACAGGGCAAGGCTGAACAATGCTAGGAGGATTAGGAGATGGGTGCAGGGAAGCCCTAGATTATAACTGCAATGCATTGTGGGACGTGTAGGAAAAAGGTGCTGGAGAACTACTGACCCTCCTCAGGCAGTGAGAAGGAATGGGGGACACAGGAACCTTGGTCTAATAATTGGTAGGGGTCCCAGCAATGAGGCCACCACCAATATCACCTGTGGATAGTCAATAATTCTAGATTGTATTGTTCATCCTGCATGCTGTAGTAAAGCCCATTTAGTTCATAAACCTTTAAGGATGAGTCCATGTAAAGCTGCAGCGATGCACCTGAAGACCCTGCCAATATGATTTTTTCTTTCATTTTTCAAATGAATTGTTAACAGCCATCCCTGTACAAACTGCATAAAACTTCTGATTTCCTGCGAAATCCTGTACCCAATAACAATTTATTTTTATATCCCATTGCACTAACTTATGACCACTTCTGCTCTTTAAAGGGATTTTCTCACCACAGGCTTTTGTAGAATCGAGCTGTTTCTCTGTCTCTTACACCTTCAGATTCAGGGGTGTGTCTTTCCTCCCAGTAGGTGTGTCTCTCCTCCCAGTAGGCAGGTCTTCCCTCACTGAAGACTGGTGACATCATCATTCTGTGTGAGCAGTGGAAGGGAGAAGATGTCACAGCTCTGCAGACCTCCTGCAATGAGTTCTCATGCCTGGAGAGCTGTCACCTCCCTCCACAGGCTCCTTGTAACCAGAGCACCTGTATTGGTGTAAACAGTTATACATACAGCCTGAAATGATGAAACAAATGTGAAAAATGCACGTTGCCCAATGCCATCCCTCCCTCCCCACCTGTTATCAGGCAGGAGGTAATAGGAAGCAGAATGTGTAAGGCTGTGTTATATGACAGGTTATGTTTTGGTACCGTAAAAAAATTCCAAACAATTTCTATTTTTTACATTTGTGTGGCGGCACCATTTTCTGCAGCCAAACACTTTTTTGTACTAAAGCCTACGGACTTGAATGAGGGTGTATTTTTTGAGGACTGAAGTGTACTTTTTATTATTACCAGTTTGGAATACCAGCGACTTTTTCGATCAAATTTATTCCGGTTTTGAGTGGACATGAAATGACCAAAAAACCTCGCAATTTTGGCGTATAGATTTTTTTTCTTCTACAGTGTTCAGTATATAGGATAAATTATGTTATATTTTAATATAATTTTTTCAGACACGGTGATACCAAATGTGTGTAACTTTTTTTTATTATTTTTTATTTGCAAAATTGCGAAAGGAGGGTGACTTGAACTTTAAATTTTTAAAAAATTGTTTTACACTTTAAAACTTTGTTTTTTTAACTTTAATTGAGTCCCCCTAGGGTACTTCACAACTAGGGTGCACAGTCATCTATATGGCCTGAAGCATTGTAATGCAATGCATTAGGGTGTACAAAGATGGCAGTTTTACTACTTCACAAGGCTCTCAGCTGCCATGTTAAATAATCACTGTGGCCGTTTTTGCATCGGCGTCTAAGGAGCTAACCAGCACGGGATGGCGCCGGAACCATCCCGCGCAGTAACGGCCGAATGTTAGCTGCAAATAGCAGCTAACACCCGGCAGCTATGTAGCGGGATTGCGCTGTGATCCTGCTACAAAGCCCCTTACCGTCACTATGACGTACTCATATGTCACATGTCGGTAAGGGATTAAAGGGGTTGTCATTGTCAGTTCCAGACTTTCACTTCCTGTTCAAGCTTTGGGTGACTCTATAACAATGATTGTTAGCTGTTCGCAGCTGATACTGTTACAGTGACATGAATGCTGGAGGTTTGTAAGCTGTAGTGCTGTCATGGGGGCTGGCGCGGGTGCCGTCGCCCCCCCTGCCCGCAGGGGGTCCGGCGCGGGTGCCGCTGCTCCCCGCGACCATCCCCCTGCTCCAGCGCCAGTCTACTTACCAGTCTGCGCTCCTGTGTTCCCGGCTCTGCCTGTGCCGGCCGCCGTACGCGTACCCGCTGCTTAGGGCACGCGCACGACGGCTGGTCTGGATTTAGAGGGCCAGTGCGCTGGTAATTTGCTAATTGCCGGAAGCTGGTCCAATATATTGTACACGCCCCCTGCACTCCCTGCCAGATTGTTGGTGTGCGTTACCTTGTCTAGAGAGAGAGTTTGGAGTTCTGTTTGATTACCCGTGTACCAGTCCGTTCCGCTACGTTTCCTGACCTTGCCTGTTTGCCACCTGCCCTGACCGTCTGCCTATCTCGGACCACGAACCTCTGCCGCCCGTCCTGACCTCATGCCTGTCCCCGACTACATCTCTGGATTACGTTTCTGTACCACTCATTACACCGGCCGCCATCACAAGCAGGTCACGTCAGGGGTATCGACCTGGTAGCCTCACGCCACAGAAAGTCCATCCCGCTTTGCGGCGGGCTCTGGTGAAAACTGGGGGCTACTTAGACTCCGCTCCCTGGCGTGGCTTAACTATCATCGCTTGCGGTGGTCCAGCGAATCCACCGAACCATTACAGTACAATCTGCCCATGGATTCCGCCAGGGTACCTCTGCCCGAAGTCCGGAACGTTACGACGGCCGTCGCTCAGCAGAGCCAGCGTATTGACCAGCTCGCGGTCATGATGCAGAACCTTGCGGCCCGTCTACCTCCGCCTGCGGCTGCTCCCACCATGCCAGCACCAGTTGCCCCTGCAGCCATAGCTCTACCTGCTCCTGCATCGGGACCTTCTCCCTTCACGTTATGATTGAGACTCAAAGAAGTGCAGAGGCTTCATCAGTCATTGCTCAATCCACATTGAGATGTTGGGGCATTAATTCCCTACCGCGTGGGCCAAGGTGGCCTTCATAATTAGCCTCCTAAGGGGCGAAGCTCTGGCCTTGGCCACTCCACTATGGGACCGAGGAGATCCTTTTACAGCGGATCTACAAGCCTTCCTCCAGGGGTTGCACCGTCTTCGACGAACCTGGCCGCACCTCTTCCGCTGCCGCAGCTCTGCTCTATCTCCGTCAGGGCGACTCTACTGTGGGTCAGTACTCCGTGCAGTTCCGCACCCTAGGCTCTGAACTGGACTGGAACAATGAGGCGCTGGTGGCAACCTTCTGGCAAGGCCTCTCTGGGTGCATTAAAGACGAGCTCGCTGGTCGGGACCTGCCTTCCACTCTGGACAAACTGATTCGGTTGGCCACCCGAATCGACATACGGTTTGCCGAGAGACAACAAGAGCTCCACCTCCAATGGGAGGTCACCCGACCACGTCGGCTACCTCGTCTGGCTCCCGTTTTTCAACGACCTCCACTTCCTCCGCTAATGGTTCTTGAGGACGAACCCATGCAGGTCGAGAGAGCCCACCTGACCCAGGAAGAACGCTTGCAGCGTCGTCAGTGGCAGCTATGTTTCTACTGTGGCGGTTTTGGCCACTTCATTGGCGACTGTCCGGTGCGCCCGGGAAACTCTCGCACCTAGGGCTGGCAGAAGAGGCATCCCTATGTGTCAGTGTGGCTTCTCCCCGTCTGACCATTACCGTACTCTGTGGAATTTCGCCGGACAGCACCATCCAAGCCACCACCTTCCTTGATTCGGGGTCCGCTGGAAATTTTATCAGCCACACGCTGGTGTCCAAGTTTCGTCTCCCGGTGACCCCTCTGCAGAAACCCATGTTTGTCTCCTCTGTCAGTGGCGAATGCCTCAAGGATGCTATATGGTTCTGCACTGCGCCCCTCACCTTGCAGATAGGCGCTCTACACAAAGAGACTCTGAAACTTCTCGTTCTGCCTCACTCCTCTTCTGAAATCCTCCTGAATGCTCCCACCCTAGACTGGAACACAGGCGAGATTATCCGTTGGGGCCCCACGTGCCACTCGCGATGCCTATGAAGCCTCTGCCGGGCCTGCCCACTCCTTACCAGGATCTAGCTGACGTCTTTTCCGAAAGACAGGCCGAAACTCTTCCTCCGCACCAGCCGTTCGACTGTCCTATTGACCTGCAACCCGGTACTACTCCTCCCCGAGGCAGAGTCTACCCTCTTTCTGTCCCGGAGACCAAGGCGATGTCGGATTATATTCAGGAGAATCTCCATAAAGGCTTCATACACAAGTCTTCCTCGCCTGCTGGGGCCGGTTTCTTCTTTGTCGAAAAGAAAAATGGAACTCTCCGGCCTTGTATCGATTATCGGGGACTCAATAAAATCAGCATAAAAAATCGATACCCGCTGCCTCTGATCTCCGAACTTTTTGATCGCCTGCGTGGCGCAAAAATTTTCTCCAAGCTGGATTTATGCGTAGCATACAACTTGATTCGTGTCTGGGAAGGCAATGAATGGAAGACGGCCTTTAATACTCGAGATGGCCACTTCGAATATCTCGTCATGCCGTTTGGCATCTGCGACGCTCCGGCAGTGTTCCAGAACTTCGTCAACGAGATCTTCCACGACCTTCTCTATGTCTGTGTCATTGTCTATCTGGACGACATTTTAATCTTCTCTCCAGATCTAGAGACTCACCGCCACCACGTCCGCCAGGTACTCAGACGTCTCCGTACCCACCAGCTATATGCCAAATTGGAGAAATGCCTGTTTGAACGCACCTCGTTGCCCTTCCTAGGGTACATCGTTTCGGATCAAGGTCTCCAGATGGATCCCTCTAAGTTTTCAGCGGTCTTGCAGTGGCCCCGACTGGTGCGTCTCTGGTCCATCCAGCGCTTTTTGGGGTTCGCAAACTATTACAGACAGTTTGTCCCGCAATTCTCCACACTGGTGGACCCACTGGTGGCCCTTACTAAGAAGAATGCTAAGCCCAAATCCTGGCCTCCTGAAGCTCAAAAAGCCTTTGATCGTCATAAAGCAGCATTCGCTTCCTGTTCTGTCTCGCCCGGACCTGCAGCGTCCATTTGTCCTAGAACTAGACACCTCCTCAGTAGGTGCCGGCACTGTCCTCCTTCAAAAGTTCTCCACTGGGAGATTGCGTACTTGCGGCTTCTTTTCCAAGACCTTCACTCCTGCAGAACGGAATTACACGACCGGTGATCGTGAACTACTGCCCATAAAGTTAGCCCTAGAGGAATGGCGACACTTGCTGGGGGGCTCACCATCCCATTGAGATCTTCACCGATCACAAAAATCTCCTTTATCTCCAGTCTGCCCAGCATTTGAATCCTCGACAAGCCCGGTGGTCGCTCTTCTTCACCCGCTTTAATTTCCTTCTTCACTTTCGGCCAGCCGAAAAGAACGTCAGGCAGACGCCCTCTCTAGATCCTTGGACACTATGGGCCTAGAGCCGCCTCTGCAGCACCTAAGTCCTCCGGAACATCTCCTCACGGCGGCCCCTGTGGATCTTCAACATCTATCCCCTGGGAAGACCTACGTCCGCCCTGCCATGCGACCTCGAATCCTTAAGTGGGGACATTCCTCTCGAAAAACGGGCCATCCTGGGGTCCACAAGTCTTTACAATTGATCTCTCGCTACTATTGATGGCCCACTTTCGCTCAAGACGTTAGAGACTTTGTCCTGGCCTGTACCTCCTGTGCCCGTAAAAAAGTCCCTCGTCTCAGACCCGTGGGTCTGCTTCATCCTCTCCCGGTGTAAGAAAGACCTTGATCCCATATAGCCATGGACTTTGTTACGGACTTCCTGGCCTCCTCCAGTAACACGGTCATTTGGGTAGTGACCGATAGATTCTCTAAGATGGCTCACTTTGTCCCCCTGCCCGGGTTACTCTCTGCTCCTCAGCTGGCCCAGTATTTTTTCCACCACATTTTCCGGTTACATGGTCTTCCGTTGCATGTCGTCTCAGATAAGGGGGTCCAGTTTGTTTCGAGATTCTGGCGGGCTCTATGTGGTCAGTTGCGGATTCAGCTAGACTTCTCATCTGCTTAACACCCTCTAACCAACGGGCAGGTAGAGAGAGTTAACCAAGTTTTAGATACCTATCTACGACATTTTGTATCCACCCGTCAGGATAACTGGTCTGACCTCCTCCCCTGGGTGGAATTTTCATATAATTCCCTTGACTCTGAATCCGCTGGAGCCTCTCCTTTTTTTTCGTGTTTGGGTTACATCCCTGCCCGCCTCTCCCTCTGGCCACTTCCTCTCATGTTCCTGCTGTGGATGCCCAGGTGCGTGACATCAAGGCACTCTGGCAAGCCACACGACAGGCCCTTCTATAGGCCTCTGCTCGCACCAAGGCCCAGGCCGACAGGTACCGTAGACCTCCGCCCATATTTAAGCCAGGTGATAAGGTTTGGTTGTCAGCCAAATTTATTAGTTTTAAGGTGCCCAGTTACAAGTTAGGCCCTAGGTATCTGGGCCCTTTTGTTGTTCTTTGGCAACTGAACCCGGTATCCTACAAGCTCCGCTTGCCTCCTACTCTGCGTATCCCGAACGCCTTCCATGTTTCGCTCCTCAAGCCTGTGGTGCTGAATCGCTTCTCCCGTGGATCTGTCTCGCCTTCTCCTGTGGCCAACGCTGATAACATCTTTGAGGTCAAGGAGGTGCTGGCGGAGAAGACAGTGAGGGGGAAGCGGTTCTTTCTGATTGACTGGAAGGGGTTCGGGCCGGAGGAGCGTTCGTGGGAACCTGAGGCTAATCTGTCACCTGACCTCCTCTCTAAATTCTGTAAAAGGAAGGGAGACCTAAGGGGGGTACTGTCATGGGGGCTGGCGCGGGTGCCGTCGCCCCCCGCGGCCGCCCCCCTGCCCGCAGGGGGTCCGGCGCGGGTGCCGCGGCTCCCCGCTACCATCCCCCTGCCGCCCGCGACCATCCCCCTGCTCCAGCGCCAGTCTACTTACCCGTTCCCGCTCCTGTGTTCACGGCTCCTGCCTGTGCCAGCCGCTGCGCATGTACCCGCTGCTTAGGGTGCGCACGCGACGGCTGGTCTGGATTTAAAGGGCCAGTCCACCGGTAATTTGCTAATTGCCGGACGCTGGTCCTATATATTGTACACGCCCCCTGCACTCTCTGCCAGATTGTTGGTGTGCGTTACCTTGTCTAGTGAGAGTTTGGAGTTCTGTTTGATTACCCGTGTACCAGTCCGTTCCGCTACGTTTCCTGACCTTGCCTGTTTGCCGCCTGCCCTGACCATCTGCCTGTCTCTGACCACGAACCTCTGCCGCCCGTCCTGACCTCCTGCCTGTCCCCGACTACATCTCTGGATTCCGATTCTGTACCACACATTACCCCGGCTGCCATCGCAAGCAAGTCACGTCAGGGGTAGCGACCTGGTAGCCTCACGCCGCAGCAAGTCCATCCTGCTTTGCGGTGGGCTCTGGTGAAAACTGGGGGCTACTTAGACTCCGCTCCCTGGCGTGGCTTAACTATCATCGCTTGCGGTGGTTCAGCGAATCCACCGAACCATTACAAGTGCACAAAGCTACAGAGCTCTAAAGAGTTAAAGCTTGTTGGTATGTAATATAAACAAGCTCCAGGTCTTGCAGGTAAGAAACACAGCAGGAAGTGACATCACCATCCCAATTCTCAACCACTGATGCAGCCTGTGACACCATAGAGAGGTGGCCAGTAACTGGGGAAGTTACAAAAGCAGGAAATAAGATTTATTAAGAAGCAAATTCAGAACAGCAATATATTTGGTAATAGTCTTTATTCAGCTTTGCCTGCTTGCTTGTTTTACTACAAATGCATTTCATGACTGGTTTGTCCTGCTTCAGCTTTCAGTGTGTTCAAAAGGGGGTGCAAATGATTTGTTCGAACTGCATACCATATGACCCAGCAGGCTTGACATCCCAATCTCAATTTACAGTATGCTCACTCTAGTCAAACAAAAGTCTGTTTATGAAAAGAGCTGTGAGTAGCTGCAATGTAGCTGAGTGGTTCACAATTTTACCTTTAGGCATAGGGGGTCATAGATTTGAATCCCTGCAGATTTTTTTCTCAATGCACATTCTTAATTGAGGTTTCTTTTTTTCCTTTTATTTATTTGCACTGTCTGACTAATTACTAAGGATTACTGAGGACATTAGCAGAATGACAGCACCTGGGGTTGAACATCGGTTTAGCAGTGAGTGTGTGTGATTACTAAGTAGGGAAGATACTGACAGTAGCTGCCTGAAAGGAAAGGTGATGTCTGAGCATGTGCGGCCAGGACTGTGAAGCTTTTGTAACTGTTTTCTTTTTCCCTGTAGACGAGCTGTACACTATGGATCACTAAGGTAACAGCTAAAACAAAACTGTTACAGAATTTTTAATAATGATGAAAGGTGAAAATTTTTATTTAATTTGAAAGAATCCCACATCTATTTCTCTTTGTAATAATAATCTTTATTTATGTAGCAGCAACATATTCCGCAGCACTTTACAATTTAGAGGGTATAAGTACAGATAAAAAAACAAACATTACACAGGAAAAAGCTACTTACAGATCAGACATGAGGTGCGAGGGCCCTGCTCCGAAGAGCTTGCAAACTGCTAGGATGTATTTGGGAGACAAAGGGTGAGAAGTGCTCAGTTTACAATGGTCCAGCCATGTCAAATAAATATGGGGTAGTTTACATAAGAAGTGGATGAACCTGCCACCCAGACTATACAACTATATACAGATAAGTGCCTGTGAATGCAGGAAGTGATGAATGTCTATGACAGAAATTGGGGGGTTAACAATAAGGGATCTTGATAGGCCTGCCTAAGAAAATTAGTTTTTAAAGCGCACATAAAACTATTAGGGTTGTGAGTTTGCCTGATCATATGGGGTAACATGTTCCAGGGAACCGATGCAGCATATGCAAAATCATGGAGATGGACTTGGGAGGTTAGGATGACAGATATGTAATCTCAGGTCATCAGCAGAGTGGAGAGATTGGGTAGGATGGTATACAGAAATTAGGGAGGAGATGTAGGGGGGTGCAGCACCATGGAGAGCTTTATGGGAGAGCGTGATGAGTTTATGTTGTATTCTGTACTGAATGGGCAACCAGTGCAGTGACTGACACAGGGCAGAGGCATCAGTATAGCGGCTGGAAAGAAAGATGAGCCCGGCTGTTGCATTAAGGACAGAGTGGAGAGGGGAGAGTTTGCAGAGAGGGAGACTGATAAGCAGGGAGTTACAATAGTCAAGATGAGAAAGAATAAGAGCAACAATAAGAGTCTGGGTCGTTTTCACGTTGAGAAAAGGATGGATTCTGGAGATGTTCCTGAGGTGCAGGTGACAGGATCGGGCAAGGGATTGGATATAGGGAGTAAAGGACAGATCAGAATCTAGCATAACACCCAGACAGCGGGCCTGCTTCCTGGGTGTTATGCTGGTACCACAAACTGAGACAGACATAGCAGGGTGGGGTTGGTTAGTAGAAGGCGGATAGACTAGAAGTTCAGTTTTAGTGGGGTTTAGTTTGAGATAGGGAGGACAGGATGTCAGAAACAGCGGACATACCATCACTAGTGTTTTGTAGGAGGGCGGGGGTGATTTTACAGGAAGAGGTATATAATTGAGTGTCATCAGCGTACAGATGGTACGGATTCCTGAGAAACCCCAAGAAGAAGAAGAGAGGAGGTAGAGCCTGAAAATAAGACACTGAAAGAGCGGTCAGAGAGGTAGGATGAGAACCAAGAGAGTGGTGTCCTGGAGGCCAATGACGCTGAGCATGCTGAGGAGGAGATGGTGATCAACAGTGTCAAATGCTGCAGAGAGATCCAGAAGAAGCAACAATGAGTAGTTACCCTTGCTAGAACAGTTTATGTGGAGTATAAGATGCGGAAACCAGATTGCAGAGGGTCAAGAAGAGAGTTAGGAGAGAGATAGCGGATTACTGTAGACAAATGTAGACGAAGGGTTCCAGTAGTTTAGAGATGAAGGGCAGTTTAGAGACGGGCCAGTAGTTACCAGTGCAGGATGGGTTCAGAATTTGCTTTTTTAGTAAAGGGGTTATGATGGCGGGTTTAAAGGAGAATAGGGAAGATCCCAGTGGAGAGACTGAGGTTGACAAGGTGGGAGGGAATAGGGTCACTAGAGCCGGTGATGGGGCGAGCAGACAGAAGAAGCAAGGACACTTCTTCTAACATCGGATCGAGAGCTGTCAGCAGACTAGAGGATGTGCAGGAGGGACGGGATGGGTATTACTTGGGGATTGCGACTTAATGTTTTGCCGGATACTGTTGATTTTCTCTTTGAAGTGAGTGGCCAGGTCTTCAGCACAGAGGTTAGTGACTGAGGTCTGAGTTTTAGGCCTGAGGTGGGAGTGAAAAGTGTCAAACAGTCATTTTAGGTTGTTGTGTAACGTTGAGATGAGGGAAGTAAAATATTTTTGTTTGGTGCAGTGAAGGGCAGTGTGGTAAGTCCTTAGCATAAGTTTGTAATGGAGAAAGTCTGCAGGTAGCTTTGACTTACTCCAGATGTTCAGCACACCAGGAACATTGCTGAAAAAAGCAAGTTTGAGGTGTGTTCCAAAGCTGCCGATGTCAGACTCTGGTGGGACAGGGTTTACGTGGTGCTAATGTGTTCAGGGTGGTCGAGAAAGTTTCATTGTATTGTTTGACAGCCAAGTCAGGAAGGAAACGGAGGAGATTGGGGACAGTTGGGACTGTATGGTGCCTATGCATTCCTAAGTGTTTATGGAGCATATATTTCTGAATGTGTGATGGGCAGGTTTTTCCAGAGAAGGCTGAGAATTAATGATAGTGAAGGAAATGAGGTTATGATCAGAAAGAACAAAAGGAGAGTTGGTAAGGTTAGACATTGAGCAGAGACGACAGAAGACAAAATCAAGAGAGTCGGTAAATTGCGAGAGGCCAAGGGAAGATGTTAGAAACTGACAGGCATGAGATTGTCAATGGGGATTTTAAAATCACCCATAATGAGAGTGGGTATTTCAGTAGAGTGGAAGTGAGGGAGCCATGCAGCAAAATGATCTAGAAACTGGCGGGGAGAGCCAGGGAGTCTCTGTACAACTGCCACACTAAGAGAATATGGCCGGAAGAGTCTGAGAGTGTGGCCCTTAAAGGAGGTTAAAGTGAGAGATGGTGCATGAGGAATCATCAGGTAAGTTCAGTGTGGAGAACAAAATATGCAGACTCTTTGTGGTAACAACAAGAATGGGTATGCTCACCTGCACATCAATGCTCCTAGGGAGGGATAGAGCTAGGCACCGCCACTGGCTTGTGGCCAATATGCATCCAGGATGCATCCAGAAAAGTCCAGGTGCTGCTGCGATATCCACTACCCAATCCCGTTTAAAAAGTAAATAAATTTTATTGAATACAAAAAATAAAAAACATGCAAAAATACATAAGCCCATGCATGGAAGAGCAGAGATATAGCATGCGTTGAATAGGACTGACACGTTTTGAAGCCTACGATTAAGAAGCTTAGGCTTCGAAACGCGTCGGTACTATTCAACGCATGCTATATCTCTGCTCTTCCATGAATGGGCTTATGTATTTTCTTTGTGGTAAAACCACTTTAAAGGTAATCAATGAAACAGGATTAAGTCTTTAAATTGTCTGCACTCGACCATCAGCATTCAGGGCCAATCTTGATGATAACTGAGGTTTAAACTATTTTTTAACAATTGCTGGGCCATCTTAATTTTTAAACCAAGAGATATGGGTATTTTATTATTTGAATTGCCATATTGTTCACTAATTTACACACATTTAGCTTTTACTTACACATTGTGACTTAAATAAGTGAAAGCAATTATTGTTTCTCATTAATTGTACTGTGAATTTTAACCCGAAAAACATACTTGGGTTCAGTCCTGAAAGTAATAAATTATTGGCTGCTGAATTGAATATATGCTTTTGATATTTTATACAGAAAGGACTGGCCAGTTACCAGCAAAGTAAGGCAGGTTTTAAAGAAAATATGTTGCTATGGAAACATTGTGAAAATTATTAAGTGTATGTTTTGACAATTTTGGTATGTTAAATTGGTGTAAATAAACGCAAATTTTAGAACTGTGTTTTAGTCTTTTTAAAATTAGGTGCTGGAAGCATAACAAATTAATTTCCCAATCGCCCCAAAATTTTGAAACCCGGGGGATGAGCTAGTCATTTAGACTGTGACCTCTAGCTAACTAACATCGGCTCTCTTTGTTTTAAAATCTGATTTAACCAGTTTTTATTTCTACCAAAGTAGTGCAATTGTATATTATAATCTGAATAATGTTCTGACTGTTTCTGTCAAAATGTTAGTTTTATGAAAATTATTCCCCTAAAAAAATTCGGGTTTTATGGGGTTTTTAAAAGGGGTTTTTAGCAGAAGAAAAATAACGTGGGAAGTTTGAAATTAAATAATAAACATTTTCACCTTCATCTTTATTAAATATTTCTGCCCCTTTTTTGTTTTAGAAAGTAAAGATACCCACTTCAACCAAAGGTGAGGTTAAAATCTTGTAATTTATTTAATTTTCTTTTAAAAAGCTCTATAGCCACCAACAGCGAAAACCGCTAAGCTTTTTCAGAGAAAAAATACTCCTTATTCATGCCAATAGAAACATACAAACCCAAACGTTTATATGAGGCATCTGGTATGTGTCACCCGAGGAAAATCTTTTTAAACCCCCTAAATTCCCACGGTAAAACCTACAACATAGCAGAGTTATAAAGTTAGTTAAAAACTATTTTTATTTTATATATTTTAATATTTTAAAATTATATATATATATATATATAATATAAAAACAGCTGCGTTACCAACCATGTTAAATAATGGTACATGAATCATGCCCTTTTTTGAGACCATCGGGAAATACTGTCCCAAATTGTAAATCCACCAGATTTCTCTTTTTAAGATTTTTTTTTCTAGGGTCACAACCTCTTTTGGCATAAATATTTTCTACCCCAAAAAAAACTAAAACCTGACACACCGATCAGTTTTTAAATAAATTCTTTGAAGCCATGAAAAACCCTAATGTTATGGGTTCCTTAATATCAGAAAGATGACGGCGAATTCCCCTTAGAGGCTTATGTACCCGACATACTAAAGATTCAATTATACAAGTGTTAAATATACTGTAAATTTGTATTAAAATTTTAATGATCAATATCAAAAGATACGTCACCTAGAAGTAAAGGGTTTTTTTAATCTTATATGTCTGCATGCAGACAAGTTTATGATCACATTTGTAGACCCTTTCTGTGAGACCCCCCGGAACATCACTAAAGATTTTGATTGGGTATAAACTTGGAAAACTAATCACTAAAGGTTGCCCTTTTAGAGACAAACTTTATTGATTTTTTTCCAACAAAACCCTCATATACTTTGTGACGAAAAGATAGGTAATTCCTTTTGTGATGGAAAAAATTTCGTTTAAAAAGGGGACTTTACTTTAAGAAAAAATTTTTTTGGACAAAGTTTCTGATTTTTTGAATTTGTTAAAAGTTTCTCCCGAAAGAGACGCAACTCTCTTTCGGGCTCTATCCAACTCCAATATGGGTATTTTCTGAGCAAGTCTATCAAAAGTTTTCTTTCAATGGGAGGGGCTCTTTTTTAATTGAGCAATGTTTTTATTCTTTTAAGTTCTCCAATTGGAAAATTCTTTTTTCAAGTCGGAGGATGGCACAAATTTGGGTTGAAGAAAAGGAAATTTTTGCAGTGGGTTTGCGGATGGCGGAATTTATATTTCCTTTTGGGTACCAAAAGGTACATCCAAAAAATTAACTTGATTAAAATGCCCTTCCCCACGTGAAATGTAAGTTATATCATTGGGTTTTAAGTAAAGGTCAAATTGGGGCATCGTTCCGTGCCCCCCCACACCAAGAGAGGGGCGTCAATATAACGGGGCCATACCCCCTGATGGGGGAGGCAGGATTATCTGGAGAAAAAAAGGGAAACTCTCCTCCCAAGCCAACATAAAAAAAATTTTTTGGGGAGGGAGAAAACGGCCCCATAATGACCCTGCACTGAATAGAAATTTTTTTTTCAAAAAGAAATAATTATGTTTAGTAAAAAATCTATGCCATAATGACAAATGATTTAATTTTCTGAATGGAGCTGAAACCCATTAAAAGGGGTTGTCTCATTACAACTTTAGCCTACTCTGTGCCTGGCAGTTGAAAAACAGGGGCGTGCTTTTGTCTTCCCCTTCTCCTCCCCTTCCCCCTCCCCTCAGCCACAGAAAGTTCTCCTCCATAAATTTTATAAGCAGGGGAGGGGGGGGGGTTGCTGCCAGTTAACCTGTGTGTGCCGCCTAGGTTGTTTCAGGGTCCTGGCCCTGTATTGTTAGCTCCCCGGAGACATAGAGGAGGGCTGATCTTTTAGTGTGGAGAAGTCTGTGAAGCTGTGTATGCTAATAGCAGGCAGGGGGGATGCAATGTTCCTAATCCCCCGCTTACTACAAATTCACTTCCGCAACAAAAGACCTGTCAGAACAGACACAGGGCGCTGTGAAGTGTTATTTTACTCGGATGTGTCACTAGTACGGCGAGCTTTGAAGCGTTCAATGCCCCTGATTTTGTATAGTACTAAAATTTGGTCAAGCCCCACGACACATCATGATTATAGATCCCAAAAGGGTCCCTGCTTTTTCATCTTTTGAGGCCCAAAGGGAAAATTATTGCACTCGGGTTTTTCTGTGCCTTAGCGGCATCAAAGGGGAAACCCCCCCCTGCTTAGGAACTTTTCGTAGTATTTGGATGCTGAAAACCAAGGTGATAAATGGGGAAAATTTTACTTTTTATTTTCCCTTATTTTTTTAGAAAAATTTTAAATATATTTTAATAATGAAACTTTGTCCCAAAGTCTTAAAAACCCGTACCATGTATACAAGAAATAAAAGAACAGAAAAACTTACCTTTAAGGTAAGTGTGCAGATAGAGCACGCCAACAACCCATAGAGGAAGGAGCAGAAAAAAGTCGTCCTATTTCAGTGGGCTGAAATGTAGCCCGATAGGGTGACTTTTTGGGGGGGGGACACCCCCTTTTTTCCCAAAAAAAGGGCGGGGACATCACTTCCAGGAAGGCCTTTCCCTTATAGTGTCCAAATAAAGGTACGAAAAATTTCTCTACTTTTTAAACAAAATTTTTAAACCTACTAAAAATTTTGATAAACAAATAAACATAAATTAAAACAAATATTTAAACACGGACCCAAATCCCCGCCCTTTACTTTTTACAAAGGGAAACCCTTTAGGGTTTTTTAATTCTTGTGCAAGATAACTTAATATCGACGCTTTTTGGTTTATTTAAACCTAAGTAAAATAGTATATATAAAACCAAAAAAAAACAAGGGGGAAAAACGGGGGTGGGGGGAAATCCCACCTAAAAATTAAAAAAAATAGTTCCTTGACAACTTTTTTTAAACCCCCTTGGGTTTAAAAAGCGTTTTAAAATTTGGGTAACCCATTTTTACCCCTCTTGGGAAAAGTTTAAATTTTTAATTGTTCGATATCTTTCCCCTTTCTATTTTCCAAAACCACCAAGGGGAATTTTCAGAGGCCCTTTAATTTTCCCCTTTAAAAAAAAATTGTCTCCTCCCGTAGCTTTTTGGAGACCTTTTCTTTTTTTTCTATTTTTAGCTACCTGTTCACAGGGTTTTTTTTTCTTCCTTTTTTTTCTTGTTGAAAAAAGGGCGTATTTGAGATTTATGTTCATTGTTTCCTAAGGGGGGGCCCGTTCTCGAAGTTTGCCCTCCCTAGCACATCCCGCTTGGGCATTTAAAATTTAAAATAAATCGTTTGTTTGGTATTACATGTGAAAAAGCCCCAATGGGTATGTTTTAACCCTGTGTAGGTGTGGATACATTCCCTTTTAATGAAAAATTTGCCCAATTTTTTGGCCCCGTTTCCCATGGGTAAGTACCCCTTTTCCTCGTATCCAATTTTTTGTTGGGATGTTTTCTTTCCCCAAATCAGTTTGGGACTTTTAAAGTTCCCAATTTTCGATTTCCCCCTTTTCTGAAAACACGTTTTTGGGTCTCTATAAAGGACTCCCAAAATTTTTTGGGTCCCTCTGTATAATGTGCCAATGTTTTCAAAATTGTTTTCCTTTTTAAATTTTCTCCCATGGAAACCCAAAAAAACGGGCACAAAAACCTACTTATGGTCATTTTTCTGCTTTTCTTTGGGTTTTTTGGACTTTACTAGTGGTAACGGCCCCAAAAACTTCTCCCATTCTTTCCACCTTTCCCCCTTCCTATTTTACGTTTCCCAAAAATTTTCCCCACTAAATTTTCTTTATTTTGGTTTTATAGTCACTTTTTCCCATGAACAAAAAAGGTCTTGCAAGTAAAAATTTGGGCCCCTTTGGGGGTCGTTTAAATAATGCCGGGCCCTGTTGGGGTTTTCATTTTGTAGTGTTTATTTTTTTCTGTCTCTTTGGAAAAACAGCCCTAAAATCGCAAAAAAGAAACCCCTTTACGTTTTAAATTTTATGTCAAAGGAAACTAAAGGGTTTCCCGATTTTTTGTGGGTGTAAATTTTTTCAAGGGGGTGTTTGAATTGATTTCGTCCAAAAAATTTAAACAAGTTCATTTTTTGTTTCCCGTCCAAAAAAAACAAAAAAAGTTTCACGTAGCGGGACCCTAGTTTTTTTTTCAGTGGCCCCCCATCCACTAGGCATGAGGGTTTTACTCTGAAATTTTTTCCCTAAAAATTTTTAGCAAAAAATGGGCGCGCAGGGGGACCCATAGGGTCCCTGTCGCTGCCAGTAAAAATCCTGGGCCCCCCCCGGAAGTTGTTCCCGGTAAAAATTAACTTTCAGTAGTTCCCGCAGTAATGAAATTTAAAATGTTGGAAATATTTTTTATCCCCCAACAACCTAGATCTTATGCATTAATTCCTTCGTCTATTTTGGGGTTTTGTATAATTTGGTCCCCCTTTCTTTTAGGGGGATAAAGGGGAACATCAGGGCATATCAATATTTTTTGATTTTTTCACAAAAAAATTAAATTTTGGATCTTTTAAGGCACCTGGGAAGTTGCTTAACTATCGTTGTAAAAAACTGTCGTAAAAAAGGGGTATTGGGGTTTGGAAAAAAAAACCCACCCAAACCCCCGGGCCAAAAAGGGTCTTTGGGGGGGTCCCTAAGGGGGTTTTTTGGAAATTTTTGGGACTTTTGTAAATAAAAGGGGATCTTGGGAAGTCGACATTTAGGGCCCCTTTGCTGTTTTATTTTTGAAATTTTCCCTTTATTTAGCCTTTTAAAAAATGATCTCATCTATCATACTTTAAAATTGGGTTTTGTGGGGGTCCAAACCCTTGGGTTTTTTCTTATCCCCAAAAATCATTTAATTGCCTCTCTTTGGGGTTTCCCCTATATATTTTTTCTATCCATAATTATTGTTTTCCCCCCTTTTTCCCCTTTTTCAATATTTACATCTTGGGCTTCCCTTTAAATTCTCTAAAGGGTTCCTTTATCTTTGTAAGATTTTTTTTTCAATTTTAGCCCCTTTAAAATGCCAAATTTCTTTGTTTTTCCCTTTTTACTAAATTTCCCGAAAGTTCAAAAAATAGTACTAGAGACTTCTGGGTCAAAAATTTTTGGCTTTAAACTTTATTAATACTTGACTCCCCTTACCTCCCCTGCCCCAAAAAAAAATTTTTAGTTCCATTTTTCGGGCAAAAATTTTTAGAATTTTAAAAATGAAAATCAAAAAAAGTCCTGGACATCGTGGGATAAAGTTTAAAACCCTTTTTTACCCCTTAAAATTGATTTTTGTTAATTTTTTGAGGAAATATTGATAGCAAGTTCCTCTAATTTTTTTTTCCCCTTGGACTTTTGTTTTTTTATTCCCGTAGTGTCTTCTGATTGGTCCCCACTTGTTGTTTCTGCGTTCCCACTCTCCTTTAAAAAAGGTTGGGTTCTCTGGTTATTTCTCCTAGTAGACCGCAAGATCATTTGTTTTTTGATTCACCGATTCCGTTTCGGAGGAAGTAGTATCCGAATAGACTTTATTCACATGGTATGGTTTTCGTGTATAATGTTTTTCCTTAGTCCATGTATACACCTTATTCTGGGCATAATCCCTTGTGTCCCTCTCAAATTTCTTGAGTTTTATGCTCATAATTTGTTCTTTAACCCCTTATCGACCTTGGGCGTATGAGTACGTCCCAGGGCCGCTAAGGGGCTTTGCAGGGGGATCGCTCCGCGACCCCCCCGCACAGCCGCCGGGTGTTAGCGGCAAATCGCCGCTAACACCCGGCAGTAACAGCGCCGGCGGGTGGCTCCGGCCCGCTGGCGCTGTTTTAACCATCAGGCGCCGCGGCAAAGATGGCCGCGGCGTCTGAATTAACGCCGATCGGTGCCACGCACCGATCGGTGCGGTGATCGGCATAAGCGCAGCGCCGATCCGATCACCGGGCATTGTGGTGGGGAGCCTTGGGAAGGCTCCCGTCACTTACCCTGGCCGGTTTGCCCCACTCTCGTCCGCAGACAGGAAGTGGGAAACCGCCATCTTTGTACAACCCTAATTCATTGCCTATGCAATGCATTAGGTTGTATTAACAATCGCGCCACCTAGTGGTCAAGTACCACAGGTGGCCTCAATGTTACAGTAAAAAAAATAAATAAATAAAGTTTTTAAAGTGCAAAAAAAAAAAAAGTATTAAAAGTTCAAATCACCCCCCCGTTCCCCATTGTACAAATAAAATCATTAAATTAATAAAAAAGTTACACATATTTGGTATCGCCGCGTCCGAAAAAGGTCCGATCTATAAAAATAAACATCATTTATCCTGTACGCGGAAGACCGTAGAAGAAAAAAAATTCCAAACGCCAAAATTGCGTTTTTTGGTCATTTTACGTCACTCAAAAAATGGAACAAAAATGATCAAAAAAGTCGCATGCATTCCAAACTGCTAGCGATAAAAAGTACACTTCAGCCCGCAAAAAATGCCCCTTAACTGACGTCCGTAGGTGTTAGTACGAAAAAGTTATTGGTCGCACAAAATGGCGCCGTGGCGCAATTTTCAAAAGTAGAAAATGTTTGGAATTTTTTTACGGTACCAAAACATAATGGAAACCCTACATGTTTGGTATTGCCGGATGCATAACAACCTGAAGAATACAGATAACACATTATGTTTACCGAAGATTGAACGCCGTAAAAGCAAAACCCCCGCAAACATGGCGAAAATACATATTTTTCACAATTTGTCCCACTTAGAATTTTTTTGCGGTTTCCCAGTATATTCTATAGTACAGTGTATAACACCATTAGAAAGTACACCTTGTCTCGCAAAATTAAAGCCCTCATGTGTCTATATAGGTGGAAAAATAAAGAAGGTATGGCTTTCAGAAGGCGAGGAGGGAAAAACGAACGTGTCACCCAAAAAAAACGCCGGGTCCTTAAGGGGTTAAGTTTGGACACATTTTCATTTATTTGTTTCAAGATCTCCTCGCATACCTCTTTCTTGGTCTCTTTCAGCTCCTCTTCACACAGTGCGATTTCCACTCGAATTTTATCAATAGCTGGCTGTAAATATTGTATGGTTAATAGCATCAGGTCGAGTGAATATCTGTTGCTAATAGCAAACCATTTACTCTGGAATAGTGCATCGTCTTTCAGGAAAATTGGCATTAAGGGGCTTCTGAGACCTCGAGGTATTCGTTGGACCTTCAGGTACTCCATCACCGTGGAAGCATGCAGGTGTAAGCTTGTTTCTTTACATCTGAGAGATTCAAGTCTCTTACTGAGATCCTGTTGATGTATATCACCTGTATTATTCCAATTAAAACCAGCGCTTTCAGCTTGTCGTACTATCTGGGTTCGTTCCTCCTCTGACAACACATATGTATCAGCTGTATTAGCCGTAGCTGCGGCAAGTATGTCAAACGACATGGTTACTTTGTATTAAAGTGCAAAAACGGGGTTAATAAACTCACAGTCACAATGTACTTATTGCACTCTGTGTTTCTGTGCCTTAGCAGCATCAACGCAGGACCCCCCCTGCTATAGAGAACTATACGTAGTATTTGGATGCTGACCACAAGGTGAATAATAGAGATATATACTTTTTATCTTCTTATTTACTAGTACATATAAATATATATAATAATGCAAACTTTGTGCCAAGTCTTCAAAACCGTACCATCAGCTAAGTGTTCTGTGCTCTTATTTCTTGTATACATGGTACGGTTTTGAAGACTTGGCACAAAGTTTGCATTATTATATATATTTATATGTACTAATAAATAAGAAGATAAAAAGTATATATCTCTATTATTCACCTTGTGGTCAGCATCCAAATACTACGTATAGACATCTATTGATCAGCCTCATCTCTGCTCTTCTCAATCTGTGTAGAGAGCAGGAGGAAGCAGGCACACACAGGGTTAATCCAGGCAGCACAGACACAGAAGCCAGAGCCTCCCCCCTCCCTCCACTACAGAAGAATTCTGTGCTGGAGGGGCTCTCTGCTCCGACCTGTATTCAGAAGGTGATGAGTCATACAGACCTGACAGCCAGTGAGATAAGGATCAACAGGTCGGCTGCTATAGAGATTTTAGAAGCTGATGTACTATTACTAACAGGGCTAACTCAAAATCAGCAGGACATTTGTAATGAACATATATTGCAAAGCTGCTTGCTTTTTAAAGATCTTTTAAATAAAACCCAATCATTGTAGCGAGACAACCCCTTTAAATGTGATTCTAGATAATATATAGCCAAGTCATGTGGTATTGAAGGGTATAACGCTACTGCGTCACAAGTTAGCCAGGAGAAGGTATTATCCCAAGGTAACTGTGACATTATTGCGACCAGACTTTTTGAATCCCTGATGAACCCAGGAAGACTCACAACAAGAGGCTGTAAAATGGTATCAATCCAGGCTCCCAGGGATTCTCCCAAAGACCCAATGCCCGCCACTATTGGTCGCATAGGTGGAGGGAAACACTTTTTATGAGTTTTGGGAAATGAGTGGCTTAGTATGTTTCTAGTTACGCTATGAATAAGTAGTTGTTTCTCTGAAACGCGTTAGCGGTTTTCGCTTTGTGGTGTACTATATGCACGCTTTTAACATGAATATGAAATAAATTACAAGATTTTAACCTCACCTGGATTGAAGCTGGATATCTTTACGTTTTTGGATTCATTACGGTGACTGCTTCTGATCTATCCGCGCTGCTTCCAAGGGGTGGAACACTTTTGCAGTGAGCTGTATCATACTTTTTATGTCTTGAATTGTTGAAGCTTACGTGCTCCCGCTATACATGTATCCGTTCTATCTACAATGATCGTTATAGTAACTATGAAATGGCAAATGAATTGATTTCTACGGATACTTTGCTGTTTACTGCTTCATTTTGCTATTTCTTTTGATACTAGTTAGCGTGCTTCAATTATGTCTCAGACACCTGTTGACATTTCCACTGCTGACACATCAGATTCTATTTCAATGGTCTCGGCCAGACTTAAAAAAGCTGCTGATATCTTTGCAAGAAGCGCCTCTGCTGATATTAGAACAGTAGACCATGATTTACTTACTTCTATGGCTAAACTAGAACGTTTAACTATGAAAGAATTGAAACTCTGGTGGGACCAAAATACGCTGCAGAACTACGTGGATAAAAAAATGATACCACGTGGCTTGCGGATTAAGAAATTTCCCACCAGCGTTTTTCCTAAAGAATTTATGGAGGAGTGGAATTCGATCTTAAGCACTTGTTCTATAAAATTGATGGAATTATTTATTAAACAGGAAAACATGAGAGACGATATCAACCAACAAATAATTGAACTTAAAGAAACTTTGGGTCCATACGAGACTGTCCAAAAATTCAATGATTTACAAAATAAAATGTTGAAAAACCTACAAAAACTGGAAGATTCCATTGTGATATATAAAAAACGAAAGTTTGAACGAGAAATGTTGGACTATGAGAATGTTAAAGTCTACTCATGGCACCAAAGTGTTTCCACCCCCCGCTCCATCTTAAAAAATCAACATTATTCAAAGCAATATTTTGGGAATAAAAAGAATATGGTGACATTTCCAGGATTGGACACTTCAGCAGACTCACCTATTACCTCTATGTCAGAAGATTTATTGGATACATCAGTCTCCGATACATAGGAAAAGAGGACTGCAATTAGGAAAACTAAACAACACATAGGCTCCTCTTCAAAAAACGCAATAAAAGAGCCGGCAGAAAACATACAAATTCAACGGCAAAAAAAGACATGCAAACGCAGACTTTAGACTGTCCAGTAATCAATCTATCCAGTTATAATTTGACAGAGGCGCAAATCTCTGTTTTATCTAAGGGATTGGGTTTTGTTCTCACAAATTTTTTTTATTTATTTACTACTATTTTGGATGTCAATAAATTTGCACGTAGTTTAACTTTATAAAACCATTTTGTGGGCACAGAATCAAATAATGCAGGGTCTATAACTAGCGATAGTTATCGTGAGCCAGAAATGAGTGTGGGCTATAATACTTATTTTTCCTTTGAAGACATTTGTAATATCGTCAGGTTAGGGAGCTTACAAAGTGAAAATTCACATACCACCTGTCTTCCATGTCCAGGATATACAAAAGGGAATAGCGATTTTTACCCCATACAATCCCGTTCTGTTGGTTTAGATCTTTTTCAGGAAAATGTAGAGAGGGAATTATTGGCCCTTCAAAAAAGAGTCAAAAATCATCTGCATAAATCTAATCTGCTGATAATGGGGGTGCCGTGGTGATATTAGATGTAGGATTATACTGTAAATTAAACTTGTCCATATCACAAGATGTTAATACCTATAGTCTGCTTCCTTCAGATCCTACCAATCTGTTTAAATGTAAATTAAAAAATCTATTGGATGAGGTGGTTTCTATGGGAGCCATCACAATTTCATTGGCAGAAAAGTTATGTGTCCCATTTTTCACTCATTTCCCAAAACTCATAAAAACTGTTTCCCTCCACCCATGCGACCAGTAGTGGTGGGCATTGGATCTTTGGGAGAATCCCTGGGAGCCTGGATTGATACCATCTTACAACCTTTTGTTGTGAGTCTTCCGGGGTTCATCAGGGATTCAAAAAGTTTGGTCGCAATTATGTCACAGGTACCTTGGGACAATACCTGCTCTTGGTTAACTTGTGACGTAGTAGCATTATACCCCTCAATACCACATGACTTGGCTATACACTATCTAGAATCACATTTAATGGGTTTCAGCTCTCATTCTAGAGAATTAAATCAGTTTGTCATTATGGCAGTAGATTTTTTTACTAAGACATAATTATTTCAGTTTTGATCAGAATTTCTATCTACAGTGTCAGGGCTCATCTATGGGAGCCAAGTTTTCTCCCTCCCTCACAAAATTTTTTATGTTGGCTTGGGAGGAGAGATTCCTTTTTTCTCCAGATAATCCATGCCTCCCCCACATCAGGTGGTATGGTCGTTATATTGACGACCTGCTCCTGGTGTGGGGAGGCACGGAATCTGATGCAGCCCAATTTGACCATTACATTAATGCCAATGATGTCTGAATGGCATTTTAATCAAGTTAATTTTTTGGATGTAACCTTGTTTGGTAGTCCACAAGGCAATATAGATGTCCTGCCATACCGCAATCCCACTGCTAGAAATTCCATTCTTCAAGCCAAATCGTGCCATCCTCCGCACGTGATAAAGAATCTTCCAATTGGAGAACTTATAAGAATGAAAGGACATTGCTCTATTGAAGATAGATACCCTACCATTGAGAAGGAAACATGTGATAGACTTGCTCAGAGAGGATATCCATATTGGAGTCTGGATAGAGCCCGAAAGAGAGTTGCGTCTCTTTCTCAGGAGAAACTTTTAACAAATTCGAAAAAATCAGAAACTTTGTCCAATAAAATTGTTTTCTCTACGAAGTATAGTCCCCAATTTAACAAAATTGTTACCATCATCAAAAGGATTTTACCTATCTTGTCGTCACAAAGTAATATGAGGGATTTGTTGGAAATGAATCAGATAAAGTTTGTCTCTAAAAGAGGCAACACTTTAGGTGCATTAGTTTCTCCAAGTTTATATCAATCTGAATCTTTAGCTGATGTTCTGTGTTGGCTCTCACAGAAAGGCTCTTACAAATGTGGTCACTCAACTTGTACTGCATGCAGACATATGAAGATTACAAAAACCTTTACTTCTATGGTGACTGGTAATACTTTCGATATTGCATCTTATATAAATTGTAATACAAGATTTACAGTATATTTAATCACTTGTATATATTGTAATCTTCAGTATGTCGGCAGTACATCAATGGCTCTAAAGGTGAGAATTCTCCGCCATCTTTCTGATATTAAGAGACCTATAACTAGAGATGGGCGAATTTCTAAAAAATTCAATTCGGTCACTTCGCCGAATTTTCCGTCAAAATTCGTTTAGTTCCGAATTACTTCGGCATGAATCGCGTGAAAAAGCAGCTATTTCCAGGCTGCACAGAGCCTGCAGGGTGCTGTAGAACGTTGTGCCATGCTTAAATATGCAGAGGGAGCTTGGTTTGGTCTTCATACAATGTTGTGTTTTAGTATGACACGCAGATGACTGCCGCCGCTCTTAGAATCGCTTCACTATAAAATTCCCTGGGCACTTAAGAGGGCAAAACTGACCAAAAAACTCAAGCGGGAATGTAGCCTGATAAAGTCATCCCAGCGAAAGCTGGAAAAAAACAAGCTGAGAGCTCAGGTGGCAACATTAGTGACAGAGTGTGGAGGTGACGGCGGCAGCCACAGCACATGAGGTCAGGCAGTGGCCCCAATGACATTTGGAGGTGGCAAAACACGAGGAAGCCACAGAGTGGCACAATGACTGAGAGCGGGAGGTCACGGCGGCAGCAGTATGAGGTCAGGCAGTGGCACAATGACATTCTGGAGGCGGCAAAACATTTTTAGGCCACAGAGTGGCACAATGATACAGTGTGGAGGTCACGAAAGCAGCAGCATGAGATCAGGCAGTGGCACAATGACATTCAGGAGGGGCAAAACAGTATTGGGCCCACAGAGTGGCAGAATGATACAGTGTGGAGGTCACGACAGCAGCAGCATGAGATCAGGCGTGGCACAATGACATTCTAGAGGGGCAAAACGTATTAGGCCACAGAGTGGAAACAATCACACAGTGTGGAGGTCACGGCGGCAGCAGTATGAGGTCAGGCAGTGGCACAATGACATTCTGGGGCGGCAAAAACAGTATTAGGCCACAGAGTGGCACAATGTTTACAGTGTGGAGGTCACGACAGCAGCAGCATGAGATCAGGCAGAGGCACAATGACATTCTGGAGGCGGCAAAACAGTATTAGGCCACAGAGTGGCACAATCACACGGTGTGGAGGTCACGGCGGCAGCAGTATGAGATCAGGCAGTGGCACAATGACATTTGGAGGTGGCAAAAACAGTATTAGGCACAGAGTGCACAAATCCACAGTGTGGAGGTCACGCGGCAGAAATAGGGAGATCGGCGTGGCACAATGACATTCTGGAGGCGGCAAAACAGTATTAGGCCACAGAGTGGCACAATCACACAGTGTGGAGGTCACGGCGGCAGCAGTATGAGGTCAGGCAGTGGCACAATGACATTCTGGAGGCAGCAAAAACTGGAGTAGGCCACAGAGTGGCACAATCACACAGTGTGGAGGTTACGACAGCAGCAGCATGAGATCAGGCAGTGGCACAATGACATTCTGGAGGTGGAAAAACAGGAGGAAGCCACAGAGTGGCACAATGACTGAGGCGGAGGTCACGGCGGCAGCAGCATGAGGTCAGGCAGTGGCACAATGACACAGTGTGGAGGACAAAGCAGCAGCCACAGCAGCGCTGAGGTCAGACAGTGGCACAATGACACAGTGTGGATGTCACGGCAACAGCAGCAGCAGAGCATGGGGTTTCATAGAGTGGCACAATGACAGAGTGTTGAGGTGGGTGGCAATACCAGTCCCTGGTAAAGATGGTGGTAGGCAGATGGGAAACTGTCAGCAGATGTGTGGCATCAGGTGGGTGGCGGCATCAGAATAGTGGCTGAGGCAGGTATTTTGAACCCAGACTGACGCCTAAGGCATTGGTGTGTGGAAATCCGGGCCCGATCCACGCCTGATTCATCTTGACAAAGGTCAGTGTTCCACATTTCCCGTGGACAAGCGGGTTCTCCTTGGGGTAACGATGGCCCCCCCCGCAATAAACACCCGCTATGATGCCACACTACTGGCCGGGCAGGACAGCTTCTCCCCCTGCAACTCGGCAAGTTCGGCCACATCCAGTTTGGCTGCCCACTAGTCCAGCGGATCTTCAAAACTGAGGGGGGCAGAGTGCTGTCCAAGTGGGGCCACACCTGTTGGTTCGGGGGACTGCCCCCAGGTCCTGCTGCTGCTGGCGACTGCCCCCCTCACTAGGCGGGTGAAGGAAGCTGCTATCATTTGACTCCAGACTTGGTTACTACTGATGGAGTTTGGTACTGCTCCTACCCCACACCTTCCCCCAGCAGCCGCGGCAGTAGTACGTGAGTGCTGAGGAACCCCCGGGTCAGACCTGTCAGAGGAGGGACGATGCCGCACATAGGCAGCAGCCAACTGATTACGGAGGATTTCCCTAAGTTTTGAGTTTGTCTTCCCCTCAATAGCTGGGAAAAGGCTCCCATTTTGGACCGGTAGTGGGGTCCAATAGGGTGGAGAGCCAGAAAGTCATCCCTCTCCCGGATGCTGATATTCGGCTGTCACTACCCAGGCAAATAAGCATGCTGCGGGCCATCTGCACAGTGACTCCGAGGGGCCCCCTTTCCTCCATTTCCACTTTATACTGCCACGGTGTTTGGGGGGTTTATCTGCCTCGTCTTCCCTAATCTCCATCCACCCCCTCCAGCTGCACCTGCTCCTCCTCTCTTGTCACCGGGGTTTCCCAAAATCCACTCTTTGCCCCAGACAATGCTTCTGCCCCAATGTCTCCTCCTCCTCCTCCATTTCAGTCCCCACGACTCATGTGGCCGCGAGATGTAGTCGCAGTCTCCAGTCCCTGCCCAGACGGATTTTTCAGCATCTGTTCCAGGACATGAAGCAGTGGAATGAGGTTATTCATCCCGTAGTCCTGGCGACTGACAAATAACGTCGCCTCCTCGAATGGCCTCAACAAACGGCGGGTGTCACGCATGAGCTGCCACTGGCTGACATAAAAGTTACACAGGGGAGTACTTCTGTCTGCCTGGATCATCAAAAAATCGTTATGGCCCTTCTCTGTTCATACATTTGCGCCCAACATGTGCAGACTGGAATTCCAGCGGGTGGAAACATCGCATATCGGGAGGTGTTGGGGAGGCCGTTCTGCGCTGAAACTGAGGAGGGTGATCCTGGCTTTGTACGAATGGATAAAGTGCATGCACTGTTTCCTGGCCATTTTCATGAATGTTCTGAAGATCGGTGGAAGGGACTTCAGGAACTTTCAACAACCGGGATTGAACACGTGCCCCATGCAGGGCGCATGGACCATCCCTCTTCGGTGCAGCGCGGACACCATGTTCCTCCCATTGTCCGTCACCATGGTTCGATTTGCAGTTGGCGCGGAGAAAACCCCACACATCGATTTCTTGCTGCATGCCCGCGGAGCAGTTCCTCCCCTGTGTGACTTAGTTCGCGAGGCAAGCCAGGTGTAGAACTGCGTGCACCGCTGTGCCCTACACATGTGGTATGATGGAGCAGTACTTGTGGAGGCTGAGATGGGTGGTGGTGGGTGGGAGGAGGAGGAGGCGGACATTGGCGCAGGTGAGCAGTTTGACAACGTGGAGGGAAAGCGGCGTCTCCTGTCCAAGTTGTTGGTGTCCCTGGGCTGGAAGCACATTTCACCCAGTGGGCCGTAAAGAAAATGTACTGGCCCTAACTAGTTACAGCTCCAGACATCCGCGCTGCCGTGCACCTTGGAGCAACCGATAAGCTCAAGGACTGCCCCAACCTTCTGTTTTCTACATATTTATGAAGTGTGGTACTGCCTTTTTGGAAAAAAAATTACGGCTTGGAACTCTCCATCTCGGCTCGGCACAAGCCATTAGTTCTCTGAACGGTGCAGAGTCCACCATTTGGAAAGGGGGGACTGCAGTACCAACAACTTGGAAAGGAGCACGGTCAGCTGCTGCACCTTAGGATGGTTGGACGCATACTGTTGTCTCTTTGCAATCGCCTCGCTGAACGACTGCTGGCGTCATGAGTAGCGAGGAGCAGGAGCATCTGGACGGGAATGATGTCAAAGAGAAACAGCTCCTTCTGCAGAGGTGGTGGAGCCTTGATGGCTGCAAAGGCATGCGTGCCACTGGGCGCTGTGCTGCTGTTGCTGCGGCCCGCAGGATGGACCCCCACACCTGAGCCACGTTTCTCCCCGGCCACCGGATGGTGACGCTGCATGAGTTGAAGCAGGGGCCGTGGTGCCAACATTAGCTCCCTGGCCACGCTTCACTTTCTGCCACAGATTCTACATATACCCATATTCGGCTCCTCGGTGTCTTTGCAAAGAACTGCCCACCACGGTATCGGATTTTACCGCCAACGCTCCGCAATGGTGACTACTGCCGCCCTGCCTCGCTGAGCCTGTGCTGCTACTTTTTTGGACTGCGAAGCGGGTTTTTTTCCGTGGCGCTTGGCTTCCGACCTCACACTGTGCTTTTCCTGCTGACTCACGGCCACACGACCCACTTCTGGCTGCGCTGCTGCCTGACGGGAAAGCTGACGCCCTCTTCTCCTGACGATGATGAAGCCCTTGCCCCACCGGCTCCAAGTGCGGTCGGGGTTTCATCATCATCTATTTGTGTTTCATCGTCCCCTGCTGTCCTCATCACCGGTCTTGGTATGCCGAGGCTGACCTCTCACAACATGACCTCCCATGCCACTTCCACATCTATACTTTGCCCCCTACTGCAAGAAGCAGGCGATATTGGCCCATTTCTTCGCTGCCAAGTTTGTTTCTGACTGCCCTCCTCAAATTGGGTTTATCCTCGCTATATAGTGGCGCGGAGCCAGACCCCCATAGTAGATCTCTGGCTGAGGGAAAACCCGGGTGGGACAGAGGCGGGCTGAGGACAGGTGAGGGCCCCTGACCCGCTCCGAGCCATGCCAACTATGGTTGTGTCTGAGGTTCCCACCGACTCTTGGCTGGGGTTGTCAGTGTCATCTGGGAGGAAAAGGATGACCTTGTCAACCAATCAAGAACCCTTGGGTTGCTGAACAACACACGGCCCCTAGATGACAGCGGCAGTTGTGGCCTCACCCAGTGACCCTGCTGCGACGGGCCCCTTTCTGTGCTGCGACCAGGGCCTGTTCAGGAATGTTTGTGCCACTGCCCTGCAGGTGCAGAGCCTGCCACCTCTTGTCTGACATTACTGTTTGTTTAAAATGTACAGACATGTTTGATGATGATTACTGTATATGATAAATATACACCCCGTTTTTGACTCCAAATGAACCCAGTAACAAAACTTGGGTAACCCTTGGATATAAATTGCGCTCCACAATGGCCAGGAAAAATTTACTTGTATGTGTCGTTAAAAACATGTGTGTTTACTAAATGTAAAAGCACAAACAGGCTTAATTTAACCTTCGGACATGAATAAGGCTACAGGAAAAAAATGTTAAAATTTATTTTTTGGCGTTTGTGAAATTAAGACTAGGTTTTATTTCTTTGTTTTTAGCCCACAAAAACCCAGGGAAAAAACAACGCCCCCTTTAAATTTAAACCCCCGGATGTAAATTTCGCCAAAAAAATTAACCCCACAAAATAGTAGCTTTGTAGCATGTTACAATTGTGTGTTTTCTAGCCCCACAACAAGAGATACGTTTTAATTAACCTTTGTTGTGAATTAGGGTACAGGAAAATTTAATATTTTGCGTTGAAAAAGACGGTTTCTTGGGGTCAGCACACCAGCAAAACAACGCTTTTAAATTTAAACCCCCGGATGTAAATTTCGCCAAAGAATTGAGCCCCACAAAATAGTAGCTTTGTTGCATGTTACAATCGCGTGTTTTCTATGCCCCACAACAAGAGATACAGTTGTAATTAACCTTTGCTTGTGAATTAGGCTACAGGAAAAATTTAGATATTTTGCCGGTGAAAAAGACGGTTTTTGGGGTCAGCACCAGCAAAACAACGCTTAATTAACCCTGGATGTAAATTGCGCCCAAAAAATTGAGCCCCACAAAATAGTAGCTTTTAGGTGTTACAATTGTGTGTTTTCTAAGCCCACAACAAGAGATACAGTTGTAATTAGCCTTTGCTTGTGAATTAGGCTACAGGAAAAATTTATATATTTTGGCGTTTAAAAGACGGTTTCTTGGGGTCATCACACCAGCAAAACAACGTTAATTAACCCTGGATGTAAATTGCGCAAAAGAATTGAGCAGCCAAAAATGAAGTGGTATTTGTATTGAAAACGCTGTTTCTTTAAATGAATAAACAGGAACTGGCTTAGATCCCACTTGGATATTGAATGTATATGCAGCTGCAGTGGACGCACACTGGATTTCAGATCCAAAACCCCAAAAAAATTATAAATAGAACATTTAAAAGAACAGTCTCTGAACAAGCTGAGACAACCCCACAGAAAAACGCTATATAAAATAAATTTCTCCAGTAAGAGCTATCAGCCGTGGCAGCACCTTCCCTGATGAGCACAGTGAGAGGAGTGTGTGCTCCCGGCGTCGCCCCCCGGATTATATATGTGCGGTGACGTCACAGAATCCCGCCGGGGCTCTGATTGGCTTCACCTCTGCCCCGTCATGCAGGCTATGCCTTCTTCCTCCCAGAGTGCTTTGCCCATGTAGCGCCATGTGCTCGCAGCCATTTATCAATCAAAAGCACACTTCGTGCACCCGAAGTACCCCAAAGTTCGACTTCGTTCCGAACCGAAGTTCTCCTGAAATTCTAAACGAATTCCACTTCGTTAGAATCGATTCGCCCATCTCTACCTATAACATTAGGTTTGTCTATGGCTTTAAAGCACTTTATTGAGAAACATGATCGGGATGTGTCAGGTTTTAGTTTTTCTGGGATAGAAAGAGTATTTATGCCAATAAGAGGTTGTGACCATAGAAAAAAACTCTTAAACAGAGAAACTTGGTGGATTTATCAATTAGGTACACGTATTCCAGATGGTCTCAACAAGAGACATGATGTCATGTACCATTATTAACATGGTTGGTAACGCAGCTGTTGTTTTATATATATATATATATATATATATATATATATATATATATATATATATATATATATAGTTTTTAACTAAGCTATTATAACTCTTGCATATGTTGTAGGTTTATCCGTAGGTAATTCAGGGGTTAAAATTTCTTTTCCCCGGTGTGATCACATGACCGGATGCCTCTATATAAACGTTGGCTTAGTATGTTTCTAGTTAGGCTATGAATAAGGAGTATTTTATCTCTGAAATGCGTTAGCGGTTTTCGCTGTGTGGTGTGCTATATGCATGCTTTTAACATGAATATGAAATAAATTACAAGATTTTAACCTCACCTGGATTGAAGCTGGATATCTTTACGTTTTTGGATTCATTACGGTGACTGCTTCTGATCTATCCGCGCTGCTTCCAGGGGGTGGAACACTTCTGCGGTTAGCTGTATCATACTTTTTATGTTTTTGTTTTAGCTGCTCTTTTAGTGATCCATTGTTTACAGCTCATCTCCATGGGATACGACCAGGGCTGAGAGCTCCTCAGTCCTGGTCTCACATACTCAGACATCACCTCCCCTCTCAGGCAGCAACTGAGTGTTCAAACCCCAGGTGCTGTCACTCTACTCCCGTCTTCTATACTCCTTAGTAATTAGACAAACAGTGCAAATAAATAAAAAAAGAAATCTCAGTCAGGTATGTGCATTGATAAAGAGAAAAAAAAATCCACGTGTTTGGTTTCTGCAGGGGTTTGTGCCTGGAGGCAAAAATTTTACCTGTGAGCTACATTGTAGTTATTTACAGTTCTACACATAAACAGACCTTTCTTTGACTAAAGAGAGGAAAGGCCTGGTGATGTTACCCTACTGGGTCACATGATATGCAATTCAAACAAATCACACACACCCCCATCTGAGCACACAGAGCTGAAGAGCGGGATGCAGGAGGTATGAAATGAGATTGTGGCAAAACCCCTTTAAGGGCAATGCACCTGGAAAAAAGTGTGAAAAAAAGTGTTCCTCGAGAACATAGTGAAAATTGCAGCACACCACTTGCTATTTATGTGAATGGTGAATGTTGCCTACAAATGTGCACCGACAAGTTACAGTGGAGCAGCTCACCATCAAAATGAACCAGATGTAGGGGCTACCGTATGTGTCTAAAACAACAGTTCGCATGGCGGCTTCGAAGGAGATAGATGTGCAACTTGCCAGGGTCGCAGAGGAGAGGATGGGAGTGGTAGTTCAGTTTCATGGTGGCTAAGTAACCAATCCTTTCTTGCTCTTCTTGGCAGAGTTACAGTGACTAGGGGGTCTGCTTGTGTAAAAGTAGGTTGTGTTTCTCCAGTGTTCCCCTGAGACACACTCGGTGAATAAATCTCCCTGTCCGGTTAGTGGTTGAGGTGTCCTTGTTATTGTGACCAGATTAACAAGACAGGAGGCAAAGTGGTGCAGTGCAAATTATTATTTTACTCCATACTAGATGTTACACCCAAAAATAAGCCTTTCAGGAAGGGAGGTTCTGTCCCCGCAGGTGTTCTTTTGGTAGTATTTAGACTGACGCCCCCTTAAAAAGGGGTTGCTCGCTAAATGTTTGGGGTTTTTAAATAAAAAGATCTTTAAAAAAACAACAGTTTGCAATATATGTTATTCAAATGCCCTACTGATTTTGAGCTAGCCCTGTTAGCAGGAGTGCATCAGCTCCTAAATCTCTATACAGCCGCCTGTTGACCCTTCTTACGGGCGTCAGGTCTTTATGACCCCCTCAGTCTTTAAAGACAGGTCGGAGCAGAGAGCCCCTCCTGACAGAATGCTTCTGTAGTAGAGGGGGGGGGGAGGGAGGATTGGCTTCTTTTCCACTGCCGGATTAACCCCGTGTGTGCCTTTTTCTTCCTGCTCTCTACACGATAGATGTGACAGGTGACCTGTCTGTTACTATAATATGTGTGTCTTTTGGGAAATGTGACTATATAATACTTAAGATCAGGCATGTGAATACTTTATGCTCTCCTGTATTAGTGGAATCCCGAGATGTAAAACTTCCCCTTTTTGTTGTGGGATGTGGGATTGTAAGAAGCAGGGGGGTATGGAACACATCACCCCCTTTCTATTGCCCCCACTTCACATTCCTCTCTACATCATAGATCAGCCTCTCCCGCAAAAGACCTAGGCAGGACACACAGGGTGAAAATCTGGAGCAAACCCCTCCCCCCCTGTATAGAAGTTACGTAGCGCCTGTGTGCTGAGGGGGGGGGGGGAGAGGGAGCAGAAGAGACAGACAAACTGCACACCCCCCAGTTCAACTTACCAGGGTCATGACAGGCTGAAAGCTCAAAAATGAGACAATCCTTTAAAATCCAGGAAGGTGATAGCTGGGTAATGTTGGGGAGCGAGATTGGTCTGTAGTATGTGACCCGAGGAGCTGATGCGCCCCTCATTCTACTCCCGTGCTCTGTACTCCTTTGTAAATTTGTCAAACAGTGAAATAAAAAAAAAAAAACCTAATGGGTATTGTTGTAGACAAACCACAAAAGGGTCAACCCTCTAGTGCGGGTCAAAAAAACAGTGTATTGAAAGGGCCCTGCCAGGAAAGAATTACACACTGACACATTCTTTATTATGTAGTAGTAGATTATAAAGTGACGGAAATGATTATTTGATCTTTTGCTGATTGTGTAAGTTTGTCTACTGACAAAGACATGAACAGTCTCTAATTTTAAGGGTTTGTTAATTTTAATATTGAGAGATAGAATATCCAAAAAAAATCCAGAAAATACATTTAAAATTATTAAATTTATTTGCAGTTTTCTGAGATAATAAAAAATTTTATCCCCCTGGCAAACAAAAACTTAAAACTTGGTGGGAAAACCCTTTTTTGGCAAGCACGCGTCTACGTTTTTTGTAGTTGAGATGAGGTTTGTGCACATTTGGAGGAATTTTGGTCCACTCCTTATGAAGATCTTTTCTAAATCTTTAAAGATTTTAAAGTTCCTTGGCAACTAGAATTTTCAACTCCCCCATAATTTTTTCTTGAGATTAAGGCTGGAGACTGGCTGGCCCCCCCGTGTCCTTAATGTGCTGCTTTTTGAAACCACCCCTTTGTTGCCTTGGCTGTATGTTTTGTGTCATTGCCTGCTGGAAGCCCCCACCCATGACCCATTTTTAATGCCTGAAAGAGAAGGGGGTTGTCATCGGATTTTATGCATATGGCCCATCCATTCCCCACTGATGCGGCAAAGTTCTGGCCCTTCAAAAACCCCAAAACATAATGTTGCTCCCTGCATGCTTACGGGGGGGATGGGTTTTTTTTGGGTCATAAACGCATTTTCTTCCCCCAAAAACATGGAATTGAGTTAATCCCAAAAAAGCAAATTTTGTCTCTCTGACCAAGCCCCTTTGCCAATCCTCACAGAATCCCCAAGGCTCCCCCGCAATCTTAGATGGGCTGAACAGTGCCTTCTTGGGCAGGGGGACCTTGCGGGGAGGGAGGGTTTTTAAAATTATGACTAATGTGTTTTAAATGGTTTTCTTTGGGGACTGTGGTCCCCCCCTCCTTGAGTCATACCCAAGTTCCCCGTGTGTTTTAGGTGATCTCTCAACTTTTTATGATAGGTACCCCACAAAGGGGTGATTTTGCATGTTGCCCCAGACAAAGTCGATTGCAGTATTTTGATTTTTCCATTTTCTTACTATTGCCCAAAAGTCGTCTTCTTCTCGCCAGGTCTTTTTAGGTTTTTTAGCCTTCCCCGCTTTGTGCAGGGCTTTGTCTTGTCCCTGACATCCATAAAACTCTTTGGTCTTCCCATGAGAGTGATTAATTGATCTGGGACAGGTGCGTTTTTAAAACGTGTCTTTAATAAAGGGAATAGTTATTAGTAGCGTCTAACTTAATGGTTGGTAGGGGGGTCAAAAGCTTTTTTCCTTTAGCAAAATTTTAAAGAATTTTTTAATTTATACAATGTATTTTCTGGATTTTATTTGGTTTTCTATCTTCAATGTTAAAAATTAAACTACTCTTAAAATTATAGACTTTTTCATTCTTTGTCAGTGGGGAAACATACAAAATCAACAAGGGATAAAAAATTATTTCCTTCCTGTATGGCGCTTTAATGTTTTTGGGAAAAATTTTATAGACAACATGTGACATATATGAACTATCTCGATTTGCTCCCCTTATCAGGTATGGTCTTTTCCCCACCTCTGCTATTGTTCTAAGATGAGAAAATTCCAGTGTCCGCGCCATTTTCTTTCTCCAGCATATGCTTCTTTACACAAACAGGGTGTGCCTAGACACAAGCGCCATCTTGAGGTTGAAATAGACATTTCACCTAATACATTTCACAACAGTCCCCCATTTGAAATTACTATTTAACCTTTCCCGAATCTTAGCCCTATTCTTTCCCTTAGCGGGTTTCCACCCC
>JAODAL010027015.1:0-55712 GCA_025379985.1 Phyllomedusa bahiana | reverse complement strand
AGAGATTGGGGCCCCTCCGATGAAACATTATTTAATGCACCTTATGATGAAAAATTAATATTTTAACGATGGATGTGAAATCATTATATAGTAATATTAAACACGACCCAGGAAATGACTGCATCATAAAATGCATGGAAACTAATCCACCTCTGTCAGAACAACAAAGAATTTTCTGAACTACTGGTCTCGCTCTTACTTTGACAAAATACAGACAAACACAAGACATGGTGATGCGGAGCTTTGTCACTCCCTTGTACGCTAATATTTTTATGGGACAATTTGAGAAATTACACATCTATCAAAGCAAGTATTTCGATAAAATAGTACTGTACAAAAGATTTATCAATGATTTATTTTTCATCTGGAGAGGATCACTACAAGAAGCCTTGGATTTCACTCCACTTCTTAATAACAATATATGTGGGATTCATTTCACCTTTGAAACAAATAGATTCTTTGGATTTAAATATTAAGAAAGAAGTATGAGACTTTGCCAGCTCAACTTTCTTCAAAAAAGTGGATGCCTATGGGTATCTAGATTTCCATAGCTCACACTACAAGAAATGTAAAGTAAATAGGCCCTTTAGCCGAAAAGTACATACAAAAACAAATATATGACTAAATAAGCTCACCCCACTTCTCAGCTGGATAGTTCTTGCAGTTGCATGTAAATGTCCTTAGTAGGCAGTCACACAGGTCTCAGGCTCATGGCTTCCAAGCCTCCAGAAACTCCAAGGTATATGAAAAATATGGACATTTTCTTTATTGGAAAATTCTGTACATATAGTTGATGCAGTAAAACAGGCAGGTAAACACAGACATTTCGGACAGCACTCTGTCCTTTTTCATGTATCTTGACCGTTAGCAAAATACGCAGGATTGAAACGAATTGTATGAATGACAAAGTTTTCTTGAAGTAGGCAGAAATAATAGCCAATAAGCTAAAAGAAAAACGCTACCATAAGAAGAAAATCCCCGAATATCAAATGGGAGGCTATCAAATGCGTTATACGGGGAACCTTGATCAAGCACAGCTCAACATTAAAGAGAAATATGGCATCCAAATTACAAAAAGCTCTCTCAAAAGTATCAGCTCTCGAAACCAAATATAAACAGGCTTTGAGTACCGAACCATAAGAGACCTACTATCTGCTAGATTGGAGTTAAACTCCTATTGGAGTCCTTCTGGAAAAGATTTTACAGTTAGGGTTTAGTCGTATGAATATGACAGTAAAAGCGGGAAAATGTTCTCAAAGGCCTTGAGACAACAAATAGCCAGATCCCATGTACCATCTATAAAAACAACAGAAGGTAAATTGGTGCACACTACAAAGGAAATACCTCCTTTCATGCTTTTTATTCCAATTTATACAATCTTCAAATGCCACTAACACCTACCAGAGGAACGAATACCCCAATATGTCTTCAAAAATTTCGGATACCAATCTTGCTAAATTAGAAGAACCTTTTTCTCCCCGGAAACTTTCAGCAGTTGTTGTAAAGAGTCCAGGCCCTGATGGATTCACAAGTAAATTTTATAAGACGTTTTATGAGGTCCTCTCCCCCTTGTTATTGCAAGCTTTCAATTTTGTCTCGACCACCAATTCTTTCCCCCCTCAGGCCACCTTAGCGCATGTTGCAATTATTCCAAAGTCAGGTAAAGATCCCTCCTTGTGTGGGAGCTATCGCCCAATCTCTTTGCTGAATGTTGATCTTATAATATACGCTAAGCTATTAGCAAATAGATTGAATCTTGAACTTCCAGACCTTATTCACCCTGACCAAGTGGGTTTTTGCAGGGAGGCTCGAGACAATACATTAAAAACATTAGATATTATCCATTTTGCCCAATCCCACAAGACTCCCCTCATGGTCCTGTCCCTGGATGCCGAAAAAGCTGTTGACAGGATTTTCTGGTCTTCTTTGGCTACAACCTTCGGCATCTGGGGATAGGCCCTATTTTCACCTCCAAGATCATGGCGCTTTACCAATCCCCCTATGCCAAGTTAAAAATCAATGGAACTTTATCTGACATATTTAATATTTCTAATGGTACAAGGCAGTGCTGCCTCCTCTCACCGCTTTTGTACATCTTGATTATGGAAAGTCTACTGTCCGCAATACGCAATAATTCAGAAATAAAGTGAATTAATATCGGTGGGAAAGAATATAAATGTTCTGCTTTGGTTTATATCACAGACCCTATGACTTCCTTTCTTCACCTTAAGTCGGAATTGTCCTAATTCTGCGCCTGAGCCAATTTTAGGAGGATCACCCAGGACCTAGATTCCTGGAATGAAAAAGATGTTTTGTGGTTCGGGAGAGTCAATATATTAAAGATGACAATACTACCCCATATCCTATATTTAACCCAAATGATCCCCATTCATGTCCCCAACTCTTTTTGGAAACGTATCCAGCACATCTTTACATCGTTTGTATTGTCCCCTAATCGTCCCAGACATAAGTCCTTGGGTGGCCTGGGTTTAACAGACTGTAAGAGATACTATCTGGCCTTGGCCTATTCACGAGTACTCGACATGGTGTGTCAAAGCAACAAGAAAGTATAGACTTCCATAGCCCGAGACATATGCCTGCTGTCCCTTGCGTCACTCCCCTGGATCTGGAACACCTCTCTAGTAAACAATTATCATACTTTCTTCTCCACCCGACATACCTTTGCCATTATTGCATCCTGCAAATCATACAATAATCTAATTGATGGATAAGGCCCTTTGATGCCAATTTCTGAAAACCTGTTTTTTCTCCCAGGTATTGGCTCACACCCTTTCTTGGGAAGCTCGAAATTAATCCCTCTATGTCTTAATAAAGTAATGATAGGGAGAAATTACTTTTAATGCCCACAGACCTCTTACACCATTTGAAGAAATGTGCCTCCAAAATTCCCCATCTAGACACTCTATTTCCACATTAAACACTCAACTCTCCTCTTCGGTGCCAAGCTGATCTTCCTTCATACTGTGCTGCATGGGAACAGGAACTTAATAGGAAATTTATCCCATCACAATGGACAGATACTTTAGTCTTACTCATAAAGCTGCCATTGCCTCTAAAGCTCAGAATCAGACTAGCTTTAGAGGTACAGAGTCCCCTGCCTACTTCACAAATGGTACCCGTCAGTTCTAGATGTCTGTTGGCGTTGCAATTCAGCAGACGGCACCATGTCACATATTTGTTGGGAGTGCCCCCCGCTGAAAGGATTCTGCATATGTTTGACATATTGATCTCAGCTCATAAGAAACCCCTCCTCAAACACCTTTTATAAGCAGCCAGAATTGTCATTCCCAGACACTGGAAATCAGCTGACCCCCCCTTCAATTGAAGACTGGTTTGCAGAATTGACAAATATTTATCCTATGGAGGAACTATTAGCTACAACACAAGAAAAAATATACACTTTGAATAATACATCGGCACACTGGCTCCAATCCAAAATCTCACCTGCTTTTCACTCTCTCACCACCTAAAACCCACAGCGACCGGAAGGGGATGTGCATCTCTAATAATGTGTTTACTTCCAAACTCTTTACCCTCATATCCAGAGATTGTCTTTTCAAAATAGACATATAAGTGCTGCCAGCATTGCTGAAGAGGTTAAATGGGTTGGGGGGGGTCAGCATGTCAGTGTTCAGCACATACGCCACACACTGCATCTAAATTGGTCTGCATAGCTGTCATCCCAGAAGGAAGCCTCTTCTACTGATGATGCACAAGAAAGTCTGCAAACAGTTTGCTGAAGACAAGAAAACCCAGGCAGGGATTACTGGAACCATGGTCTGTGGTCTGATGAGACTAAGATAAATCTATTTGGTTCAGATGGTGTCAAGCATGTGTGGTGGAAACCCAAAGTTTTGGGGGGGGTGTGTTTTTGGGGGAACCCGAAATTTGGGGGGAAAAATGTAAGGGATGAAAACAAAAACCCGGTGCACCACACACCCAAACAAACCCCTCCCCCAAAAGGGGGTTACAAAACCTGGAGGGGTTTCCCTAAAGGCAACGGTGTCGTTTAAAACCCCTAATTACCCAAATACACCCCAAAAAGACCACTGTCTTGCAAAAAGGAAAAGAGGGGTGAAGCGCGGGAAATGGAAAAGTGTCCCCCCCCCCCCCCCCGAAATAGGGCCCCAAGTGCGTACTTGCATCCCTTTAAAAAAAAACCAAAATATACAAAAAGCTTTCCAAAATCTGCTAATAAAAAAACTACAAAATTTAAGTCATACATTTACCAAATAACCCGCTAAAAAAACCCAAAATCCAAGCCCAAAGGGCCACTAAATCACCCAAAACCCCAGTGCCCAAATAATACCCCCAACATCCCAAATACCCCAGAATATGCCCAAAATGATAAAGAAAAACCATGCCCAAATTTCCCCACCCACTTTGTGCCGAATAAAAAAAACCCCCCAAGACTACTTTTAAACCCCCATTTAGTCCCCCAAATAATACAAACTCCCCATTACGAATGCAACCATTTACTAAAAACCAAAAATTAGGCGTAAGTGAAATAAACATGGTTCCCCGGGTTTAAAAAGGGGCTTGTAGACATAAAAATTAAATACTTTAAAGTTATACTATTGACTCACAGGAGAGTCTCTGAAAAATTGGGTTCTTTTTTCTTTTTTTTCCATCTGCCCCAGACGAAGGGGGATCTATTTTACTGAAAAATTTAAAAAACCCCCCAAATTCAAGGACCCCTAAATTTATCAGCATTTCAAAAAAATTTACCCTTAAGAAACCCCCCATCAATAGCCCTATTTTAGTAGCCCATTTTAATATCCCCCCGTACCACGTATTTACCCCTAAGTGGGTAGTAGTTACCCAGTTGATCCCCCCCTGTACCAATGATCCCCCGGAGACAATGACCCCCCGTACCCAGTGATCCCCCCGTCCCAATAAAGGGCCTTTACCCAGTGTTTCCCCTGGGCCCAGTGATCCCCCCCTTTACCCAGTAGATCCCCCTTTGTAGAGTGACCCCCCTCGGAGCCAGTGTTTCCCCCTTTGTACCAGTGATCCCCCTGTAGCCATTATCCCCCCCTTGTACCCAAATGATCCCCCCTTAGCCAGTGATGCCCCCCTTTGTACCCAGTGATCCCCCGAAAGCCATAACCCCCCCTTTGGGCCCAATGATGCCCTTGTAGTCAGTGATCCCCCCCTTGTACCCAGTGATCCCCCGGGACCCAAGTGATGCCCCCTGTAGCCAGGATGCCCCGTACCCAGTGTCCCCCCTTAGCCAGTAGATGCCCCTGTAGCCAAAACCCCCCCTTGAAACCATAGATCCCCCCTGTACCCATGATGCCCCGTACCGGGGATGCCCCTGAAAGCCATTGTTTCCCCCCGTACCCAGTGATCCCCCCTTGTACCCAATGATCCCCCGTAGAAGGGGCCCCCCTGTCCAGTAGATCCCCCCTTTTAAAAGCCAGAGTTTGCCCCCCTGTACCAGGATCCCCCCTTTACCAGTGTTCCCCCTGTAGCCATTAATCCCCCTGTACCCAAAGGATCCCCCGGTACCCATAGATCCCCCCTGTACCCAGTGATCCCCCCTTTTAGCCGGGTGTTTCCCCCTTTTGCCTTGTCCCCGGGACCCAGTGATCCCCCTGTACCCAGTAGTAAACCCTGTACCGAAATTTCCCCCTGTGGGCCGGGTGATGCCTCCCTGTAGCCAGTAATCCCCCCCTGTAGCCAGTGATGCCCCCGTAGCCAGTGTGCCCCCCTTGTACCCAATGATCCCCCCCTGAAGCCATAGATGCCCCCAAAAATTAAACCCATGAGTTCCACTGTACCAGTGATCCCACCTGTACCCAGTGATCCCCCTGACCAGAAAGTTCCCCCCTTGTACCGAAAATCCCCCGTACCCGTGATCCCCCTGTACCAGTAAAACCCCCTGTAGCGTGACCCCCCTTGAGCCAATGTTTCCCCCTTTGCCGTAGATCCCCGTACCCATGATCCCCCCCTGTAGCAGTAATCCCCCTTACCCATTTAATGTGTACCCTTGTCCCTCCTGTACCAGTGACCCCCTTGTCCCAGTGAGGGCCCCCTGTACCCAATGACCCCTTACCCGGGTGTCCCCCCTTTAGAAGGCCCCCCCTGTCCAATGACCCCCCCGTAGCCGTAGATCCCCCCTATACCCGGGAGTTTTCCCCCCTGTAGAGCGATCCCCCCTTAGCCAGTGACCCCCCTTAAGAGAAATCCCCCTGTACCCAGTAATCCCCCGGTGAGTATCCCCTTACCAGTAGATCCCCCAAACCCAGTGATCCCCCCTGTAGCCAGTGTTTCCCCCTGTTCCCAGAAGCCCGTACCCAGTGATCCCCCCTTGATTTGATCCCCCTGTAGCAGAAAACCCCCTGTCCCAGGTGTCCTGTACCCCGTTTCCCCCGTAAAAAATTTGATCCCCCTGTACCAGTGTTTCCCCCCTTGAAAGCCAATGATCCCCCCCTGTACCCAGTAGACCCCCCCTATACCCAGTGATGCTCCACTGAAACCCATTTAATCCCCCCTGTCCCCAGTGATCCCCCTGTAAGTAGTTCCCCCGTAGCCAGTGATCCCCCCTGAAACCCAATTTTTCCCTTTTTCCAGTAGTCCCCCCTTTAAACCCAGTGCCCCCCCGTACCCTTAGATCCCCCCTGTACCCAGTAATCCCCCTTGTAGAGTGATCCCCCCCTGTACCCAGATTGTACCCAGGGGATCCCCCTGTACCCAAATGTGCCCCTGTACCCTTGATCCCCCATTGTACCAATGATCCCCCTGTAAAATTATCCCCCCGTCCATTTGATCCCCCCTAAACCCGAGATCCCCCTGTACCAGTATCCCCTGTAGAGTGTCCCCCTTAGCCAGTAATCCCCCTTAGCAGGGGATGCCCCTGTATAGTAGATCCCCCTGTACCAGTGACCCCCTGTACCAGTTTTCCCCGTTGGGGCCAGTAAAAATCCCCTTTTTAAGTGTTTCCCCCGGGAGCCTAGATCCCCCTGTACCCAGTAACCCCCTTTTTCCCAGTGATCCCCCCCTGTAAATATCCCCCTTTTAGTGATCCCCCATTGTACCCAATGTTTGTGTACCCAATGATGTGAAGCCATAATCCCCTATAGCCGAGATGTTTGAAGCCGTGATGTGTACCCAGTAGATCCCCCCTGTAGAGAAATTTGGTGTACCCCAGTGCCCCCTGTACCCAGTAGATCCCCCTGTAGCCGTAAACCCCCTGTAGAAGTGATTTGTTCCCAGTAGTCCCATGTTTTCCGTGAGGGCCCTGTAGAGTGGGACCCCCCCTGTAGAGAAATCCCCCTGTACCCATGTTTGCCTTTTACCCAGGCCCCCCCTTACCCATGATCCCCCCTTGTCCCCAAATGATCCCCCTGTGGTAAACCCCCTTGTACCCAAATAAATCCCCCCGGGAACCTAGATCCCCGTTTGGGCCATGATGCCCCCCGGGCCCCAAAATGGGGCCCCCTGAAAGAGGGGATGGGGGTACCAGTAAATCCCCCTGACCTTTAATCCCCTGTACCCAAATAAATGCCCCCCTGAACCCAGGGGCCCCCCCTGTGAAGATCCCCCGTACCCAATGACCCCCTAACCCAGAAACCCCCCTATACCCATGATGTTTGGGTAGCCAGCGACCCCCTGTACCAGTGATCCCCCTGTACCCAGTAGAGGTGTGGGAGAAAAGCCCCCTTTTAGCCAGTGACCCCCCTTTACCCAGTGTTTCCCCCTTTCCCATTTAGATGCGTTATCCGTGAGGGCCCCGGGTAGTTCCCCCTTTACCCTTAACCCCCGGGAAAGGGGTTTGGGCCTCCTTTAAAGTGACCCCCCCCTGTAGCCAGTGATCCCCCGTAGCCAATGATCCCCCCTGTGGGAGTGTTTCCCCGCTATACCCAGTGATGTTGTAACCCATGTGGTACCCAGTGACCCGTGTAGGGGTAATCCCCCTTTTAGCCGAAAATTGCCCCGGAACCAAGTAAATGCCCCTGTAGCCGTAGATCCCCCTGTCCCCCCAGTGATCCCCCCTTTAGCCATTGTTTTTGGGTTTGCCAGTAGTCCCCGTAAATGATCCCCCCTTACCCAGTTCCCCTGTAGCCAGTGCCCCCTGTACCCTTCCCCTTGTACCCAGTAAAACCCCCTGTAGTATGGGATCCCCTGAACCCAAATCCCCCCTTGGGCCAGTGATTTAGCCAGAAAGATCCCCCTGTACCCTTAATGTGTACCATAAAGCCCCTGTACCAGTAGATCCCCCGTACCCAGTGATCCCCCTGTACCAGTGTTTCCCCCTGTTGGTAGATCCCTGTATCCTTTGATCCCCCCTGTACCCAATAATGTGTAGCCAGTGATGTGTACCCATGACCCCCCGTACCCTTGATGTTCCAAATAAATGAAGGTGCCTTATGCCCTTGTACCCAATGTCCCCCTGTAAGTAGATCCCCCCAAAGAGTGATGCCCCCCTGTACCCAGGGGCCCCCTGTAGATGATCCCCTGCCCCAGAAGATCCCCCTGTACCCAAATATGTACCCAGTGATGCCCCCCTGTACCCAGTGACCCCCCCTGTGGTGTCCCCCCTGTAGCCAATGATCCCCCCTTTACCCAGTAAATCCCCCCCTTGTACCCAAATGTTTCCCCCCTGTACCCCAGTAGCCCCCCTAACCCAGGATGTCCCCTGTACCCAGGATGCCCCCTGTACCAGTGATCCCCCTTAGCATAAAAATCCCCCTTTTACCGTAACCCCCCCGTAGCCATGCCCCCTGTCCCAGTAGATCCCCCCTGTAGCCAGGTTTCCCCCTGTTCCCAAATAGACCCCTGTACCCAGTGGATGGGGTAGATAAAACCCCCCCTTACCCGTAATCCCCCTGTGCCAGTGTTTCCCCCCGAAGCCAGGGGCCCCCCTGTACCAGTGATGCTTGTACCCAATGATCCCCCTGTACCCAATGTTGAAACCCAATTATCCCCCCTATAGCCAAAATTGCCCCTATCCCAGTGATGCCCCCTGTCCCCCAGTGATCCCCCTTGTACCAGGGATCCCCTTTAGCCAGAAATCCCCCCTGTACCAGTAATCCCCCCTGTAGAAAAAGGATGCCCCCCTGTACCAGTGACCCCCCGTACCCAGGATCCCCCCCTGTAAAAGACCCCCTGAAACCAGTGATCCCCCCTTGTACCCAATGATCCCCCCTGTACCCATAATCCCCCCCTATACCCAGTGATGTCCCTGTACCAGCGCCCCCCTGAAACCCAGTATCCCCCTGTACCGTAGTCCCCCTTTTACCATAATCCCCCCTGTACCAGTATCCCCCTGTGAGAAATGCCCCCTTTTAACCAGTAACCCCCTGTGGGCCAGTGTTTCCCCCTGTTGCCGTTAGATCCCCCTGTACCCGGGAAGCCCATGTACCCAGTAGACCCCCTGTACCCAGAAACCCCCCTGTAGCCAGTGATGCCCCCCCTGAACCCATTTATCCCCCCTGTAGAAATGTCCCCCTTAAAGAGTGACCCTCCCCCCCCCCTTTTGGGGCCAATGATCCCCCCTGTACCCATAGTTTCCCCCCTATACCCTGATGTCCCCGTAGCCAGTGATCCCCTGTACCCGTGATCCCCCTGTAGGTAGACCCCCCTGTAGCCAGTAATCCCCCTGTACCCAGTGCCCCCGGGAGCCAGTAGATCCCCTGTACCCAGTGCCCCTTACCCAGTGTTTCCCCTTTTTCCCATAGTCCCCTTGTACCCAGTGATCCCCCTGTACCCATAAATCCCCCTGTAGCCAGTGTTTCCCCCGTAGGTAGATCCCCCCTAGTCAGTAATCCCCCTGTAGCCAGAAATCCCCCGTCCCCAGTGATCCCCCTGTATATTAGATCCCCCCTGTACCCAGTGATCCCCCTGTACCTGATCCCCTGGCCCAGTAGGGGCCCCGCCCCCCCAGTGATCCCCCTTTTTACCCGGGGGCCCCTGTAAGTAATTTAAAAACAAAAAAAGTACCCCTTGGTGCGCGTCCCGGGGGGGCTGCGGGATTTGGTGAAAGTGGCTTTAAAGTCATCACGCTGCTTACGTGCACCAGTTTCCCCAGGGATTTCCTCGGTGGCAGAGCTGCCAGCCGGGAGATCAAGCGTCGCGGGGGCGTGGTGAAAGCTGTGCGCCCCCCCTGCCCCCCGTGACGCTGGGAAAAAGGGGGGGAGACAGGAGGGGAAAGATCCGTCCCCCTTCCTCCCTGCACCAAAGTGCTGGGTTGCGCGACGTTATAAAGCAGGGCCGAGTCGGGGCGATCCCCTGGGTGAGCGGAGCCCCGGGGGGCATCGCCCCCCTGCCCCCCCCTAGGAACGGCCCCGCTCATTTTTGAAGATCTGTAATTTTCCCAGATCTATGGCTTATGCCCTACTTTATTGTTTTGGTAAAACTTTGAACACTAGCATGCTCTCTAAAAACCCAAAATATCATCATATTTGTAAGTAGTTTACAGAAAACTCGTGGCCTTTAGAAAAAAAAGGTTTTAAAATGAATGAAGTCCCTTAAATTTTGAAAAATGGCTTAAAAAAAAAATCATCTATTTTTCTTTTAAAAACAATTTTTCTATAAATTGCTTTTTTGCCTACTAAATCCCGTAAAAAAATTTTTTATAAATTGTAGCCCCAAAAAACATCTTGGGGAAAAACTTTTTTAGTCCCTTTAAATACCCCCAAAAAATGAAAGTAAATAGGAAAAAAAAATAATAAAAAAATGCTCCTGAATGAACATAAAGCTATATTATCTGGGTAAAGAATTTCCCCTTTTCTATTTTTCAAATTTTTGGGTTTTTTTTATTCATCTTATAACCCCCCTATAAAAAGTAACCCCAAAAAAAGCCCCTTTGTGAGAAAGAGTAATTTCCCGCCCTTATATTGCATAGTTTTTAACCATTTTTCGGTATATAAATTTTAATTGGCTACATTAGGTATAACTTCAAATTAACTTTTATAAGAAGTAAAATTTGCCCGTATTTTTAAATAAATATTTTTTTTGAAGTTTGACGGGCAAAACATGAAAGCTGATAAAATGTTTTTAACACAAAATGCATTGTTTCATTTAAAAAAATTTTCATAAATTCGAGAGTGTTTTTTCCCCGGGAAAAAGTCCTTAGCCAGACTCCCAATACCCCTTTTTTAAGATAGAAATTTTTTGTCTTTCCCCAAAAGATGGTGGTTTGGGCGGGAAAACAGCCACCGCCTATTAACGATTTATTACCTTGAAACCGGGAATTTTACTTTCGGGGAAATTTTTTCCCACCCTTTAAAACCCAAAAATTTTAAGGTTTTCCCCTTTTTTTTTGCATATTCCCCAAACCCGAACCCTTTATTTAAACCAAAAATCTTAATTTTGGTCTTATCTGTCTAGACAATATTCTTCCAGTAGCCTGTATGGCTTGTCCAGGTGATTTTATTTTTCTCAATTCAAGAAGGGTTTATTGTAATTTAAAAATTTATTCACTTAAGATGAAATAAAAAAACCCAAAGCTATGTGTAAACAAGGGATCAATTTTTTACAAAAAAGTAAAACAAAAGAGACCAGAATAAATTGAGTGGCACAAAAAAAACACTTTCACAAATAGTAAAGCATTTAAAATTTAAAATAATAACAAATGTGGAAAGCAGCAAAGTTTTTTTGGAGGGGGCAGGGGGTTTTTTTGCAATCCCGCCCAAACACACATTATTGTTTAGTGTCCTTTTATGGGGGAGTCATAAATATTAAATTTTATCCCAGGTTTTTGTTGTTGAGGGTTTCTTTAGGTTTTCCCCTTTTATTGGGGAGTGTTTAAAAACGCCCATTTTTTCTCATTAACCCCCTCCAGGGAGGAAAATAATGGTCTTGAATTTCTTGCTTTTTTGGCCCAATTTGTTGAATTGCAAAGGGGGGGTCCCCAAAATGGGAAACGTCTTGCAAACATTTCAAACCTGAAAAGCATCAGAATCGCTTCGAGGTTTACAAATTCCCTTTTTTTGCGCCCTGTAAAATTCCCCAAACATGGGGTTAAAAACGAGCAATTTAATAGATCCCTTTTTTTCAAAAAAAAAGGGTTTCCCCCTTATTAGTAATCCCATTGATTTAAAACACCTGTCTAGTTTTAACTTAACATGTTCTGTTAATCTTAAAGATTCACATACTTTTGCCACTCATAGGCATGTGATATTGGGTCATTATCCTCAATAAATAAATGACCATGAATAATATTTTTGATAGATTTTTTTCTCTTCATCTAACTTAAGTATTCCTGTTGTTGTTTAAGGTTAAATATATTCATAAATATAGAAAATTCCCTTTAAGGGGTTTTATTTAAGCATTTAATTTTTCTTTATTTGGGATGATGGGTATATGGGCAAACCAAATTTTAAACACAATGACACAAACCTAGAAAAAAAATGTTTTCTTATTAGGATATGATCCACCAAGCAATTTGGTAAATTTTTTCCTCCATTATTTTGGTAAACCGCTTTCTTTTTAATAGAATTTTTCATGATAAAAGGGAGGGGTCTTTTTCATTTACGATAATACCAAGTATTACTGATAAAGGCCTAAAGCATCAATATTTATACATGGGGATTATATGTTTTATCAGATTTTGAGCCTCGTTATTTTGAGAGTCAGAACCAAGCATCTGTAATAATTTAAAGGTATAAATATTCATTGTGGCAGAAGACCATACATTATGTGTCCATTTCAGTGCATAGAAAAGTTTTCCTAATAGGAAAGCCCGCGTGAAGAATGTATTGGGGGGTTTGAATTAGAAAAAAAAACCCAAAAATTAAAAAGGGCGGGTTGGAGGGTCACCCGGGGACTTTTTCCTTGGGGTTTCTTTTTTTGCTGAATCTTGCTCTCTAATGAAATGTAACCTTAAAGGGAGTGGAACTGGGGCCAAATGGGAAAACGATGGCCCAAAAACCGCGAGGGAGCGGAGTCTAAGTAGGGCCCCGTTTTTACCCGAAACCCGCCCCAAAGCGGGGTGGACCCGTGTGGGTTTAAGGGCCATGACGCGGGGGTTGCGGGGGCGGCCCAGGTGCCGCGAGGTACAAAAAAGTAAACCAAGAATATAGGTGGGAGGGAGGGAAGGGAGGGCAGGCCCGCAATGGTTCGGGGTTTAGGAAGCAGGAAGGTAGGGGGGAGGCGGCAGAGGTTTGGAGTCGGGGAAAGTAGGAAAGTTGGTTAAAGGTAACAAGAACACAATTTTAAGAAAGCTTTTTTAGGGAGAGGAAAATAGATCCAGCAAGGTGATTGTGGAGCAAACCATAAAAAGGGGGAAGGGGCCCCGGCCCTTAGAATTAGGGGCGGACCCCTTTTAAAAATTTTAAAAAACCGGGGGCGCCCAAACCCCAGGTGGCAGAGGGGGCGGGGCTCCCGGAACCCAGGAAATTAGTCTCCAGGAGGGGCGAAACCCCCCCGTGTCCCGCGGACGGGACTCGAACCCGCGGAGGCACCCGGGGGGGTTTCCTGGGGGGCACCGGGGGCCCGTGGGCCCAGAAGCATAAACCCTTTTCTTAAAAAAGCCCCTTTTCCCCGGCAATTTTAAATTTAAATTTCTTTTACGAGAAGGAGTAATGGGGGGGATATTTTATGTAGTTTTTTATAACTCTTTAGAAGTACAAAATACACAGAATACTAAAGTTATGACAGAAAAAAGTGGTAAAACAGTTTCTAATTTTAAAATTGATTTACTTTGGGTTTTTTTATGCTGTATTGAAGAAAACGATTTCTAAGGCCCGTTGCAAACAGTGCTTATTTAAACTGTTGAATAACTCCAACTAAGTACTGCTCACATTTTGAAAAAGTGTTGAGATTTGCAAAATGAAAAAAATAATCACAAAGTTCTGTCCTCCCTATGTGTCCAGAGAATAAGTTGACAGACAGCTAAACTCTTTCCCTGCAAGCATTGACAAGGAGCGATGTCCGTATTACAACTTTATTTCATAGGATAGTGTAAAACTGTGGGAGTATACAAAACATATACTTACTGTGGTGTAACAGCATGCAAACACAAGATATACACAAGACAATGCAGGCATGAACATGTGCATAAGATACATTATAGAGATAGGTGATGTGCAGACATATATACATGTGAAGGTACAGGATACATGTTCTATCCCGTCTGCAGCAAACATGAGTCTAACTATAAACAACAGCTACTGGCATAGAATACAACGCTATACAATGTAGAGCCCTGAATGGCAGTTTAACCTTACCAGCGATGCTAACTATAGGTTTTGGATGGGAGATAATGGTGGAACATGTCTTCCCTTACATGCTTACATGCGTCTAGAGAAAATGGCTGCTGATGAAGATGACTCTATGATGTCAGCAGGTTATGTGGTATGACTATGGCCGCTATAGGGGCCGTTCACACAGCACAGTGCAAATACCGGTTGGAAATCCCAACCGGTATTTACACTGTTTTGCGGTAATGCACACGGCCGCCGGGGGATGGCTTTTCTCCGCTGTTTGCGAAGAAAAGCCTTCTCCCCTTGCATCGAGATGTTCATATTCTGCCCGAAAACTGAGCGGAAGAATAAACATGCTCAATGTGTCTGTGAAGCAGAGAGGTATTGTCTTCTCCATCTGTCCCAGAAGACATCTGCGAGAGATTATGCTCTTTTTCCAAATGGTTCTTGGTGACTATCCTTGCAAGGATATTCACCGGGAGGAGCTGGACTAACTGGTTGGGGGAGAAGAGTAGAAGGAGTCAATAAAGGAGGATCCTCTGGATCAGATTCTGGATCCAATAGTTCATACATGGTTTTCTCCAACTGTCATGTACTTGGTTGTACAATAATGTTGGCCCGGTAAGCCAGGAAGTCTCTTTAACTCCTTAACGACTGCCCAACGTCTTTTGACGTCGGCTGGTGCAGGTCGTTTGTCTGCAGCGACATCTTTTGCCGTTGTTGCAGACATCGGAGTTTGCGGCGCCCGGCGCTGCAGCTGTACTAAGATCGGGGCTATACTACACAGCTCTGATCCCAGAGCATCTCCTATGAGCACCGGGGAGCAGGGGAAACATCCGCTCCCCGATGCTTTAACCCATTGATTGTGGCGGATCGTCACCGCAGCGCAATCAAAGGGTTTCCCTGCTCTGTCGGGTGATCGGAACACCCAGTGACCCGACAGAGTCTGGGGAACGGCTGCACAGTCAGCCCTGGGGACCTAGAGTAGCCCCAGAGCTGTCTGTGTAAGAAGCCAGTGATCAGGACAGACGGTGTGTTGTCCTGATCACTGCCTGTGTCAGACTGACACAGATTATAATGTATTAACATATATGAATATGCTAATATATCACTAAGTGTAAAAAAAAAAAAATGTAAAAGAGTTCTCCCTTCAGGGGATTTGAAAAAAAAGTAAAAAAAAAACACAAAAAAGTATAAAATAAAAAATGATTAAAAAAATTAAAAATAAAATAAAAAATAAATATTTAATAAAAAATAATTGTGCATATATTACACACAAAAAAATAGCCTACACATGTTAGGTATCCACACGACTGTAATAACCTGTAAAATTAATCTAACAAGTTATTAAAGGGGTTGTATCATTTCATTGAATGTTCTTCAGAATAAGGGGACAGTGAAAAAAAGTAATTTTTCAATTAGATGTCATTAGCAAAGCTGTCTTGTATTCCCATTTTTCCCCTTATCTTCTTTCTGTTTACACTGATATCCAGGGCTAAACGACCCCTCCCCCTTGCATTTCACTAGCTAAAAGCTCATTTACATTCTTTTTACCCCCCGGGTCGGCTTATTCACGCTTTCCTGCCTTATAAAAGAAAGGGGCCCTGGACCTTTTCATCTGCACAGCCAAAAGAAAAATAGCCTGCAGGCTTCATAATCAGAAAAACAGCAAATTGTGGCCCCGACCCCCTCCCTTTCCCCCTGCAAAAAAGGGGAGATCGGGGTTTTCCAAGAAAGCTGATTAACTTAACAAATCCCCATTGTGAGAGGAAAAGAGATCATGCTCATTAGATTAAATGCACCTTGTGGTATGTAACAGCCTTACAGAATAAGACTGCAAAGGGAGGACCATTACATGTGGACTCAGAAGGGGGGGGGGGGGTCGGGAGCCAGCATGAACAGTGAAGGGGAGAGTCACCCAGCTGGGAGGGGAAGAAATCCCTCTTTTCTGATTTTGAGAAGCAAGAGCAGTCGAATCCCGCTAAAGAAGCACTACATCCCCTTTAAGTGTGATATGTGAATGGTGTAAAAAAAATTAAAAAAAACAAAAAAATGTAAACATTTTTTAAAAAATCTGCAATTATTTATAAGTGAGCTTAAACTATTCCCCCATAAATTACTACTTTCCCGAATAAAACGGGCCCCATACAACGCGTCATTTAAAAAAAAAAAAAAGTTACAAGTTGAAAAAGCAAAGGGGGCAAAAACTAAAAAAAATTTGGGGCATTAATCTTTTTAGGATTTGGGTTAAAGGGGTTAAGATGAACTGTGGCACAGCCTTAGCATGGTCTGCTGAGTTTTGGGTCAGTTGGTAATAGTTAGCATGGTGGTTTGACAAACCCTTTTTAAAAGTCTCCATAACATTTTTTCTCGGGAAGGCGAATCCAAACACATGTTCTGCAGTTAATTCTTGAGGAAGTCTTTTCTTTTGGATGGTCAAATTCTAGGAAGCCAAGTGGCACTATCACTATTATGTAGATAGGACACCCACCTGTGAAGGGTTTTGCTTTGGTTGAATAAAGGTAATGTGTCAGTCTTAGGTCCCCCCGAGAGCCCCAACGTGCTGATAGTATAGAGTTTGTTTCAAAATTTATCTTTTTCCATGATATTTAGTGGGGGGGGCCTTTCTCATGGCTTTGTTGTTTGATGCTATCTTATTATCTTCCTTTGTACTGTATTTTAGTTGCTTATTGATAATGGTTCTATGCACCATTGTACTAATTGTGCATTTTTATAGCTATTTACTGTATATTAATAGCTAAGTTTAGGTCTTCCCAGTGACTTAAAACTGGTTTGAGTCATAGTAATAGGGGTTTTAGATTACTTTTTTTTATCTTTCAAATTTAAACCCAAAATTGATCCCCCCGTTTTTCTGTAAAGGTGATGTGTGGCTCCATGTGAAATCCCCAACATTTAAAAAGTTTATTCTTTTTTATTTTCCCCTTGAAGTGTCTGTGATTTGGCAGCTGGTACAATGAAGTTCTCATTATTCTGGGTTTAAAAATGAAATCAACGGAAAGCTGATTATCTCTAATCGGTCAGCTGTTTAAATTGACGTTGTGTGTTATGTATTCCTGACACTAGAGAATAAGTAATAAGCAGATGTTCTACTGATTTTCTGCTGATTCTAAAAAATTCTGTAATTAAAATTTCACCTGTGTCAAAGAATATTTCTTCTCCCCTCGGCAAGATGTTTTATTACCATATGGCAAAGATTATTTTGCATTTTCATAGTCTATCCAATCAGTAAAGGTAAAGTGCCCTCTAATGATGTCTTATATCTAGTTCTCAGAGATAATACATGGAAAGAAATGACAGTACAAGGTAAGCAGTGCTATTATAGTAATAATAGGGTAGATGTATCAACATGTCTAACTCTTAGACAGTGTAAAGGTAGGCTAGATAGTCTTACAATCAAAAACAGGTATTGTAGCCAGCTCACCACTCCATCTGGATAAGAGTTTGATTTGTGAGTGTCATGGAAAACCGGGGAGCCTCGCCAGACATAAATGGAAAAGTCATGGTGAAAATTCCAGCATCTCATTCGGTGGATAGAGTTAAAGAAGTCATTTTATTCCATCATTGTAAAAAAATCCAAATAATTACAACATCAGCTTCCACACTGACGCGTTTCGGTATATCGTACCTTACTCATACTGGGTGACAGTCTTACAATGTGCCACAGCTGTCATAGAGTTGATAAACATAGCATATGTTAGAACTGTCTAGTCTAACCTTACACCATTTTTAAGTTGACTTACTTTATGCCACTAACTGCATCAAAACTTTGGTGCATAGCACGGAACGCTAAGCCATGCCTCCATTTACCAAGGTCACAACGTTTCTGTCAGACAAGGAGCAAAAGTGTCGAGAGACTGTCTAATAACCCATAATAAATGTGATATAAAGCATATACATATTGTTGGTGCAAATTGCGTCAGAATTCTGGAGTAACTGCCTTATTAAATGTGCCCCAATGACTTCTAAGGGTTTTACAGGACTTTTCATACTTGAAAAAGTACAGTAACTTTGAATTCTAGTCAATTATATAAACACTAAAGAGGTAGGGTATACAAACTCTGGGCATTCTTGTAATAGATCGATGGAGACCTAAGCAGATGAATTGTTTCATATTTGACACTCTTTTTACACACTTAATACTAATGTGTAAGTTTCACATGGTAATAACAACCTAATCACCTGGGATCACAAACATCTCAAAGGATCTCAGGGTTTCACAAACTAAGTTACCTAGAGTCTCTCACAAAACATGGCGAGGGAGAGAGGTCATAAGAAGTGAAATCACATAGGGCTTTTAAGGTGGCCACTGAGATACATGAACCACTCATGGACCAAAGGAGGAGACCGATTCTGTGGCCAATCTACTCAAGCAGTAGAATTAGCAACAGTGGACACATGGAAGCTATAAAAAGATAATACATAAAACGTTTGTTTCATGCCAGTAACACTTCAAATTACTCTACAGTTATTGGCAGAATTTTAGGACTTTGGTATGAAAATAATTAATGGCAGAACACATTCATGGAATCGACATGTCTTCATTTCTGATCTATAGGGATATATGATTTCCTCATCCATTACTACACATTTATGTTTTTGACAATGTTGATGTGACCACTTGTTATTACTACACCTGAATTACATTTTTCATTAAATATGTTTTTCGTGTTTATTTCTTTAAAAAAAAAAAGAAAAAAATGTAACAATGGATGTTATTTGAATGCTCATAAGATTTTGGTTATTACTATTAATATCAGAGAAAATTACACCCTTGCACTAATTCTATTTACAGACTGTATCATAAACTGTATTCAGAGGTGCAGTTACAATTCTGTTGGTTGCTGTTAGAAACAGTCGACAAGCTTGTTGACAGACACACCTCTAACAATCTAGCTTTAGGGCTTGTCTCCACAGCAATGGTTTTCAGTCAGTTTTACAGATGGTTTTCAGTTTTGAAAGCCCTCTGTAAACTGACTGTCAGCCATCCGTTCAGCAGTCCCTACTGTCGGACCTTTTTTTACCCCGCTGGCGTTCAGAAAAACTTAGAGCTTGTTCATTCTTCCACCTGGTTTTCGGGCAGAAGATGTACATGTCAGTGGTTGAGAGGGGAGTGGAATCCGCAAACCGCGGACAGAACAGTCTCCCTAAATCATGTACAAGATGTCAAAATACCGTCCGGACTCTTTAATCAGAATCTGGAAGCTCTTTGCTTACTGCCATGTGGAGGCACCCTTACAGTAATCTGAAGAACAATTGTTAAACTATATTATAGAAGCTCAGCTAAAGTGTCTGAAAGGTGTCTGACAAGACTGTTTCTAATAACAACCAGAGAAATTGTGACTTGTTATCCCACATGACAAACTAGTCAGCTCATGAGCTGTTACAGTCCCCTTATAGTAAAGGGTCTACTGCTCTCCATTGTTCAGGGACACAAGCATAAAATAATGCAGCCTCACCCTCATCTTTGGTATCCCTGCAAACTATTCCACCTTAATTCTACTACAAAAGCATTTAGGACTTTTCTATTTTTGCCTCAATATTTGGCCTTACTTTGGTGCAGTTTTCTGCCTGCCAACACATACAACTTTGCACAAAACTCCAATGTCTGTCCAATTATGCAGCCCTCCCCTCTCACATCATGCAGTTTTACAGAAAAAGAGAGAATGTAAAGTCCTTCTTGGGTAAAAATGGATCCAAATCCTGATTACTCAAATTCAAGCTCAGAGTTTCTTTAAGCCATCCAGTTATAGTAGTATAAAATGTTATTTAGCAGTTCCACAACCTTTTTCTGGCTGTCTGCTGACACTGTGCGGAATATACTTTTGCAGTCACAGTTTAAAATCACATGTTGGATTTCAAGACTGTTCTGCATGAAAAATCTTCAAAAAAAACAACCGCAGGGCCATACTTATAGCTCAATGGCTGGACTATAGACCGGACCCAGTAAGAGGAAACACGGGTCCCCGTGCTAATTGGGAAAGATATAACAGGTGCAGGTAATTAATGAGTAGTAGTTCACACCCATCCCTTAGGAGAGCAACTGAATGATAAAAAATGCACCTTAAATAAGTACCAATTCACACCAGTATGCAAAAAATCCAGCGTATAACATAAGAGGAGGCTGCACAAATTCAAAAACACCAATAAGACAACTACTCACACGCCTTCTATGTATGGTGGGGGGGTTGCTAGTATTATAATCGCATAAAGATAATGTGATACAAAGGGTGCCATTTATATAGATATGTGTGGTGCTCTGTGCTGGCTTACAACCTATGACGCCTCTACTATTCAATTGGGTGGGCTGCCTAGCACTTTTTAGGTGTGGAACACAAAATACTGACACCCTCTGCTCCCCAGTATTCAGATCAAAAAAATTACATACAAAAACACAATCTTTATTGAAATAGATATAAAAAAACAACCTAAATCTAACCCTACTAAGCCCCTTTATCCAACTACAAAAGCACTCCCCTAACCAAACAACACGTTAGGAGATTCGCCCTGATCAGGGCGTCCCTACCTGGAACCTATCCCTAGCTCAACAATCTCCTATTAATCCTTATCGTTACCCTGCTCGTATTATATACCAATCAAAATTAATAATATTTCAATGATACACACCACAGCAGGAAAAAATATAATTGGTGTTTCCCATGGGGGTATACACGTACAGTCACTACGTGGAACGGGGTGTACAATATCAACCCCTAAAAAATTGGGTAAAAATAAGATTGTGTTTTTATATCTAGCTGCTAAGTGATGTCTATGGAAGTGTTTTTTCTGGCATTGAAGATTTGTTGTGAATCACTCGCTTTGGTATCTCAGGGTAGGTCTGGCCCTTCTATCCTCGGGACTATGTGTCTTTTTTTTTTTTTTTTCAAAAAAATTACATACTGGAAAAATATCAAATATGAGGTATTAGTTGATACAGTGGCCACTATATTTCACAAGCTCACAAACCACGTCAAGGTTACTCATATCTTGGGGGTCTCTACACTAGCCATTTACAGAAAAATCACAGAAATATGCAACATTATTTACTCAAAAAAAAAAACACGCAGGGCCATACTTACAGCTCAATGGCTGGACTATAGACTGAACCCAGTAGGAGGATACACAAGCCCCTATGCTACTTGGGAAAAATATAACAAGTGCAGATAACTAATGGGCAAAAGTTCATACTCCCCTCTACTAAGGGAACAACTGAATGATAAAAAACTGCCCATTAAATAAGTGCCAGTTCACACCAGTATTCAAAACAGTATAATACATGGGGAGACTGCACAAATGCAAAAATACAGATAAGACAACCACTCTTACACCTTCTATATATAATAGGGTGTGGTTGCTAGTATTATAATTGCATATAGATAAGGTGATACAAAGGGTGCCATTTATACAGTTACGTGTGGTACACCATGCTGGCTTACAATCTATGACACCTCTACTATTTGATTGGGATGCTTCACTATAATTTCTAATGGGGTTGTCTCACCACACTGTTTCACAGAACTAAAAGTAGCTTTACATTCATGCATCCTGTCTCTTCCTGGTCACTTTGTGGGTGGTTCTATAGCAGTGATTAGCATATCAGCTCTGTATTCACAGCTCTTTTAATTGCACTGAGATGAGAACAGGAGATATTATCTATAGTCCAGAGAGCTTCAAAGAGTTCAAAGTAAGCAAGTAATTAATCTCCTTTGTTTGTTAGAGATAACACACTCTGTTCTTAAGCTGCCAGCAGCAGTGTGCTGATCTGTGATGACTTCCTGATCTCAGATAAGACAAAGAGCAGAGATAGAAAGGGAGAGCAGGTCAGTAACAAAGACAAACCTGTGTATACTCAGAGCAGATAAAATCTGTTATATCCTCAACAAAGTAAAGATAAACAAAACATAGTATTTGGAAAAAGTCTTCATTTACTATTCCCTACATGTTGAAAGCCAACCTCTGTAGTGAGACAAAGCCTTTAAGTCTTACACAATGTCAAATCCTGGCTTGGTGGGTATTTAAGGTGTCCAGTAGGCACACATCTGCACACATATCCCTCATTGCTTTCATGGGTGAAAAGGATGAATTATTAGAATAAAACAAAAATGGATGATTATTGGCTTTCAGGCTAAGGGTGGCAATATCTCAGAAACTGTGCAGTTTGTCAAGCATTCACCTGCTGCTGTGGTGAAAGTGTATCGTTAGATGATAAAAGGCAAAAAATAGAAATATGTAGGCTCTTCCTAGTGTATTAAAATTTACAAACAATGGAGTGTATCTTGTTTGGTTCTGCATCTGGATGGCACAGCTGGTCTGCACACCTTAATCTACATTCCACGTGTAGTAATCAATATAGATGCCGAGAATGTAGATACTAAAGACTTGTGGTCCGGTTTGGCCAAGAACCAGGACCAATTGTGTCTTACATTTAGCACAGATACTCCTCTTATATGAAACATATTTTTAAAGCAACGCATTTCAGGTTTTTAAAACAAAAATTTCGTCAGGTTCCTTGTTTAACATTGTAAATAACAGGATTAAACAGGCGCAAGAACAGCCGTCACATAAGGGTAACAATACTAAGTTTCAGTTACAATAAAAGTCATCAAAAACAATTAACAACTGAATCTATCTCCATTGTTTACACTTCATGGCAACATTCATAAATAAAGAATCTGAAAATTAACAAAGTTTGAACGTATCTAATCCCTTATTGATACGCCTGTAAAGGGTTGTAATACAACTACATGCCATTAGAGGTCTCTTTTGATCTTTCCAGTTCCTCTCTTATTTATATTTATATTTATATTTTTTTAGTTCAACTATCTTCATGGTGTTCCCTCTTCAGTTTACCATAGGGAACAACTTCTATGCAGAAAATGTGGAATTTAGTAAATATGTTTGGACAGCATGTCACAAAAGTGAGTACACCACTCACATTTTTGTAAATATTGTATTTTTTCATTGGACAACACCTAAATATATATGACACTTTCAATACAAAGTAAAATTGTTCAGTGTACTAGCTTGTATAACGTGTAAATTTGGTGTGTATTAAAATAACTCAACAGACCAATGTCTAAAGCTGCTGCAACAAAAGGTGAGTCCACGCCCCTAAGTGAACATGGACAAATTGTGAGTTTCATATCCGCAGAGATTTGTCTTTTTCAAAAATAGGTACGAGTGCTGCCCAGCATTTGCTGCAGAGGTTAAGAGGAGGGGATAGGGATCAGCTTGTCAGGCTCAAGATAACAACACTTGCATGTCAAGTTGTTCCTGCATGACTGTTGTTTCCCAGGAAGGAAGCACTTCTTCTACAAGATGGATTGGCAGAAGAAAGCCTGCAAACAGTTTACTGAGAGCAAGACAAAACTAAAGGCTATGGGTAGATTACATAGAATCCTTAAGTCCTGTGTGTGTCTGATGTGACCAAGATAAACTTATTTGATTCAGATTGCTGGTCTAGTTAACTGTGTGTAGGCATTCAACAGGTGAAGAGTACAAAGGCAAGTAAGTCTTGCCTACAGTCAAATACATGGCGAGTGGGAGTAGTATGTTTGGGTGCTGCATGTGTGCTGCATTGGCTATGGGTTGGGGCTAGGTTCATTAGGAACAACGATTTTATCTGTGATAGTACAAACTGAAGCAGAGCATGATCCCCTCCCTATGTAAACTGGGCCGCATTCCGACACGATAATGACCCCAAACACACCTCCAAGATTACCACTGCCTTGCTAAATAAAATAAAGGTAAAGATGCTGGACTCTCCAATCAGGTCTGCAAGGTGGTCAGAAAAGGTGGAGGAGCACAAGGTCTCTAACATCCACCAGCCTGCTTGATGTGTGGTCATGATAAAATAGTTCCGATGGAAGATTCCATGCAGGTTATCGAGAGAAAACTTCTTCTTGATTCTCTTTGTCTTTATGGGGGGATACGCGTTTGATGAGCTGTGATTAAAGAATTGTAATACTACGTATTACAGTGATATATTGATCGTCATTAAAAGCGGAGCCTGCCTTTTTCAGGGCGATTACTCCACTGATGGATGATATTTAGGTTGCTGTTGCATTAGGTGTGTTGTGGTAGATTATAGGGGTTTTAATAAGTATAATTGTAGATAAATTAGTCTAAAAGTTATGTTTTAACAGGGATTTATCATTTTTGCCAAGTTGTATAGGTCAGAAAATCGCCTCTGTTGATATGTAAAGAAATTTGTTATGTAATTTCAGTGCGTAATAACATGTTAAACGCCAACACGTTTGCTGGTCTCTCTGAGCCCTTGATCACGGCATATATACGTAATTAAAAAAACAAGTGCTCTGTACTTAATATACACATTAAAAATCATAGCGTCATAGCTTACCGTGATTAAAGGAGAGGGAGAGGGGCAGGGTGAGAGGGGGCGGTTCTTAAGACGTATTAGCTCTATGATATCCTATGACTAATATATTATTACATTTATTTCGCTTCAATGGTATTACTGTAACTAACCCATCGAATATTAAGCCATTATAAATTAGTAATATGATACCATTAGAATCGATTACGTTAGGTTCATTACGCCCTTGCGGGAATTATCGTGTGTTACAAGTCATAACTCCTAAAACGCCGTCTTCGTAACCTAGTTTTGTGTTCCCAATCTCCTCCTCTCGGTTGGGTTTGGTAAACTTTCTCAATTGCGCCGCACAGCGCAAGGGTAGTCAATATTACCTCATGTTAGTTCATAAAATGTTACTAGTGCTCTCTGAAGTTATATATTGTTTGTTTATTTTTAATTCCTGTAATGTGCGCCTCCGCTATCCTTTGTTTCAATTTTCTAATTGTACTACCGTATATACACTGTGTTGCATTGGTTCACACGCAAAATATAGTAGATAATATGATCAGTTGTCGCTTATTGATTTCTATTCGCGCAAATATTTTTTTTTTTTTATTTTTTATGTGATATTCTTTATTTTTGGAACTGCTTAGATCTCCTATCACTATCCCAAAAGGTTTCTCCTTTGATAATTATTGGGCATAGATTAGAGTTTTTTGTGTTTTTTTCAACAACAATTTTTGTGTTTGGTTACTTGTTTTATCCGCTGCTTCTTTTAAGATGTGGCTCGGATATCCTCTCTCTTTTTGTGTCTACCATCTTTTATATCCTTTCTTTTAGAAAATCTTGTCGAATCCAAGTAGCAAAGCTTTCTTGCTCTTGCATATTCCCTTTTGTATGGCTGCTATGGTGTGTGTCACTTGGGTGATGTTTCTCGTGGCTCTGTTAACTATAGTGTTGCCACTATCAGGTTTCCCTATGATAGTTGTTGTACAAAATCCCTCTTCATTGCAGTTTGACCCTTCTAATTCCTAAAATCCAAAAATGGAATTTTTCACAGTAATCCTGATGGGAAGTAATTTTGAGATTGTAATTCAGTTATCAATCTGAGGTAATAGCACAATTGGGTATGGACCCATCACGTACCCCATACAAAACAGGAAGGTCGTCGCTGGTAACGCCTCATCCCATTCATGATTACTATCACAAAGGGATTATTTAAGCCATATAATACATGCTGTTCCCACAACGCGTTATTGACAATTTTGCTATGGTGGGCGGGGTCTTTATGGGAGTGTTTTGGGGGGCACCATAGGAAGCACATATGGAAAAATGTTGTATAAAATTAATGTATAATTATGTTTTAATAAAAATTAACACTTTGAATGACAAAAACCTTCTCTTCCTCACGTATACTCAAATCCCTATTAGAAAGTAGCTCCAAGCTAACAATAGCCAAATGATGTGGAATTGTATCAGGAAATAATGCTCAACTCACATCGCATCTAACCATACATAAGAATCTGCCATACAAAATCCTAACATTTTCAATACGACTGAAACTGATCTTTAAGGTTGAATCTTGGAAGGAGGACCCGATTCCACTATTGGTTGGAGCATGTTTATTCTATCCACCACTGACGTCTGTCGCTGAGGGAACCAATGCTAGCTACAATTGGACGCATAGCAGAGGGGATAAATTACATTCATTATGGGTCTTCGGAATTGCCATAAAAATAGGCCAACTATTGGGTGTTTTAGACTCTGTAAAAATAGATGTTTTTTGTTTTTCAGTTAGGAGACCCCATTCGTTGGACCTTTCCTCTAATAATATATTCAATTTAGTTTTGAATTGTTACAGTGGGATTGTATACTAACCTTTGTACGATATGTTTTTTAATTCTCCAAAATATATCTATAACGCCCAATTTTTTTTGTATACTAGCTTGCCACTGTTTTCCATTATCACAATTTTGTACCTCCTTTTCCGAATTCTTGAGTAATCAGCTTTTTATTTATCTTTTAATATTTTCATTTCTTTTCTTTGCATATGGGTTAAATTATATCTTTTTTTGTTATTTTTCCTATCATACTATTACTCTTTATTCAGTTCTTTTAAGTCCTTCTCCATCGCCATTTGAAGGCATCTCAAAACCCGGAACACGAGCTTGCAGGGGTTTAAATAGTGTGAGTTGTAGACATCGTGCACTAATCTCTCCTACATTCACTGATGGAGATTCTAAATTACTTTTCTTTTTCTAACTCCTTTAAGCCATAAAGACTTGGTGTCCCTGAAAATCCATAGAAAACACATCATTATCATTTTTTTTGTTGTTCTCCTCCTTATAGCTCAAACGTAGTCCTTGTGACTCGTTAAGTCACTATCTACTGATCTCTTTTTTTATGATAAAAAACCTTTTCACTGTAAGCAATCTGAGAATGAATTTGTATATATTAGTATTGCTTTATTCAAAGAGGGTCTCAAATCCTCTATTTGGCACAAAAATTTAAGGCCTGTTATTCAACAACTCTATGTTTCTGTTAACAATGGTTTGGAGTCCAAACTACCAGATTTTTAATCAAATTTTCTAGCTTTTTTTCATGAGGCAGCGGTTCTTTTTTCTGCTTCTTTTGCATTATGTTTTGGTTTCCTCCTCTTTTTCTCATCCGTCTCTTTTGACTGCGCTAGAAAGTTCTGTCATCGCGCATTTTCATATTCATTTTGCTCCGTATATGTTTCCTCCCTATTCACTACTTCTGGTTTCAGATCCGGTCTTGTGAAGCCAATGTCTGTATTCAGAAGATAGTTATACAATTGAGCTTGTTTACGAGAGGATACTGCTTCTTTCTCTCTCAGAATTGACCTAGGGGTGTTTACTCTTTTCCTGCATACAGTGTATACACCTGATTTTTTTCTGATATCCTCTTGATCTCTTTGATACTTTTTTGGTTTTGTTGTTAATAATGAGGTCTTCCTATTTTTCCTTTATTCTTCTCCATTCTGTCCTTAAGTTCTTGGCTTATAAGATTAGATTTATAAAGTTATCGATTTTTTATTTGCAGCTGTTTCTATCGCCCCCCTCCAAGCTCGCTTTTAATTTAGTGTTTTCATAATGTTATCAACAATCAGACCTATAAAATCTAATGAGCATGTGGTATGTGTTTTTGGTGTCCATTTGGATTTATGAAGTTCTTTTCATTTTAATTAAATTGTGGGTAACCTGTTTTTTAATCTTAGTCCTTTTGGGAATCATAGCTTTTTCCAAATATTTTTGAGGGTATTGGTCCACCAGTTTTTAGTTTCTTGCAGCTTCAATTTCTCCAATCGTTTTTGTTAGGTCCACCAAATATTATCGTCCCTTCAGTTAATGCCTCTTGAGAATACGGAAACATTTGTTCCCATTTCGACCATCGATCATTTTAATTTGTTGTAGCTGACGCTGAATATAAAAACAAACTGCAACCTGTATATATGTAATGCAACAATATGGAGTGGAAGGTAATGCAAATACCAATGCTTTATATAAAGCTAGTCCCGTACTTTCATGGGGTAGGAGGTAGTCTGCTGGCGCTCGCACCCTGCTAGTAACGTTCCAGAAGTTCAACACAATTATTACTGCTTGTCCGCCCTCCTCCACACTACTTCCCCGTACGGTACCTTTCCTTAATTCATCCTGCTGTGTGGATTTTGTTAATTGGGGATGGAAGCTACTATCCCGCTCGGAGGGCCGGCAGGCAAGGTCAAACACTCCAGAAAATAGATCCACGAATGGAACATTCTCAGCAAGGTACGGATAAAAACTTCTCTTTTTTCAATGTAGACATAAGCAGGGCAGTGCAATAACTGTAAACGCCAACGCAGTTTTCTGGTCTCTCTAGGACTCATTGATCACGCATATAACGAATATTAAAAAAACATGAGTGCCTCTTATTTACACATTAAAAAAAATAGCGTCATAGAGTAGACGTGATTAAAGGAGAGGGGAAGGGTTCAGGTTTAATGGGGGCGTTGCTTAAAAGAATGTTAAATCTTTGATATTCCTTATGATCTAATACAATATACCATTATTTCTTCAAGAATGTATACTGAATATACCTTGAAAATTTGACCAATATATCTAGCTAATATACATTAATAATCGTTAGTAGGTTCATAACTCTTTTCGTCGGGAAATCGTGTGTTACAAGTCTAATCCAAAAACGCCCTCGTAAACCTAGTTTTGTAGTTACCCAATTCCTCTCCCTCTCGGGTGGTTTTGGTAAGACATTTCTCATTGCGCCACAGCGCATTGAAGGTGAGCTATTTTTCCCGTGCATGTTGTTCAATTTATAAATGTCTAGCTGCACCTGAATGGTTATGTTTCGTTTATTTTTAATTCCTGTAATTTGCTCCGGCTATCTTTGTTTCAATTTTCTAATTGTACTACCTATATACACTGTGTTGCATTGGTTACACAAAATATAGTAGATAATATGATCAGATTCGCAATTGATGTAATTCTTTATTTTGAACTGCTTGCTCCTATCACTATCCCAAAAGGTTTCTCCTTTGATAATTATTGGGCATAGATTACATCTGTTTTTACCGCATGGGAATAATCCATTGTGTTGAAGCCACGTAGAGTTGATTTTACTCTGAAATAAGCTGGGGGACAATTCATTACCTAATGTTTTTTCCCCTCTTTGAAACCAATTTATTGCCCCTTTCCCAAATACCCTTTCAGGATTTGTTATCTGTGTCTCATGATATTGTATAATTTTTAAAAAAGATTTTTTTTCACCAAATCAATAGTCATCAATGAATGTCTGGTTGAGAAAATACCACTTTGTTGTTGCTGGCTCTATTTTTATTTTTGTGTTTTTATTTCAACAAACAATTTTTGTGTTTGGTTGACTTGTTTTGATCCGACGTGCTTCTTTTAAGATTGTGGCTCGGATTTCCTCTCTGACGCGTTTTGTAGTCTACCATCTATGTTATATCCTTCTCTTTTAGAAACATCCTCATCTCCAAAGAAGAGGCAAGCTCTTCTTGCTCTTGCATATTCCCTTTTTGGGTAATGTGCTGCTTTGGTGTGTCTTGGGTGATTTACTAGTGGCCTGTAATATAGCGTTGCCACTATCAGGTTTGCCTATATAGTTTTGTACAAACCCGCTCGTTCATTGCAGCTGACCCTTCTAATTCAAATCCAAAAATGAGATTTTCACAGAATCCTGATGGGAAGTAAATATGAGATTGTTATTCATTTTTCATTGAGGTAATCCAAGAATTTGTGGTATGGACGTTACATCATCGACCCCATACAAAACAGGTGGTAGTCGATGTAACGCCCCATTACCATATGTAATCCTATCACAAAGGTTATTTAGCCATTATAATACATGCTGTTCCCACACGCCATATTCATGAAATTTGCTATGGTGGGCGAGGCTGATGCACCCAATAGGAGCTCCTCAGTTTTGTAGGGAAAAATGGTTGTATGTCAAATTTAAATTGAATTATTGTTTTAATAAAAAATTATCAATTTGAATGTACGCAAAACCTTTCCTCCTCACTATAACTCAATTCCCCTATTTTAAGGGCCACTAGTAATGTCACCAGAGGAGACACCTCGCAGCCATACCAAAAGGGCGCAATATGCAAGAGTCAAGTAAAAGCTTTGCTCTTTGGTGAGGATTTTCTAAAGAGAAGGATTAATAGATGGTTGCTAAAAGGAGAGAGGATATCCGAGCGCACATCTTAAAGACTAGCCAGCAGATAAATACAAGTAACCATACACAATAAATTGTTGTGAAAAAAACACAAAAGAAAAATAAGAGCATACAACAACACAATTTGGTATTTTTCTACCTGATTCAGTGATGTGCTTTGATTTGGTGAAGAAAAAATCCTTTTTTTAAAAAATATACAGATCTTGAGTACAAGATATCGATCCTGAAAAGGGTATGTGGAAGGGGCGATTAAATGTGTTTCAAGAGGGGAAAGAAACATTAGTTAAGAATTGTCCCCCAGTTTATTTCAGAGTAAAATCAACACTCTACGTGGTTCAACACAGATGGATTATTCCATGCGGTAAAAAAAAGATGTAATCGCTATGGCCAATAAATGTATTCAAAGGAAGAAACCTTTTGGGATAGTGATAGGAGTAAGCAGTTCAAAATAAAGGAATTACATCATTGCGAATCTGACTCATATTATCTACTATTTTTGTTGTAACTCTCAATTGCAACACAGTTGTATATAGGTAGTACAATTAGAAAATTGAAACAAAGGATAAGGCGGAGCACATTACAGGTATTAAAAAATAAAACATACATATATTCAGTGCAGTTCTAGACATTATTATTTGGAACAACATAGAGGGTAAAAATTGCTACCTCTTGCGTCTGTGGGCGCAATATGAGGAAATTTGCCAAACCACCGAGACAGAGGAGATTGGGCAACACAAAACTAGGTTACGAGAGGCGTTTTGGTTATGAGACTGGTAATCACACGTTATCCCTGTTAAGGGTATGAACACTACGTAACGATTTAATGTATATTACTAGATATATGGTTAATTTCCAATGGGTTAGATTCAGTTTTACTATTGAAGAAAATAATGGGATATGTTTTTAGTCATAGGATATCATAGAGTTAATTCGTTAAGAACGCCCCCTTACCCTGCCCCTTCCCTCTCCTTTAATCACGTGTAGCTATGACGCTATGTTTTTAATGTGTATATAAGAGCACTTGTTTTTTAATTCGTTATATGCCGTGATCAAGGGTCCTGAGAGACCAGAAACGTGTTGGCGTTTACATGTTATTGCACTGCCCTGTTATGTCTACATTGGAATAAAGAGAAGTTTTTCGTACCTGCTGGAATTTCCATTCGTGGATCTATTTTCTGGAGTGTTTGGCCTTGCCTGGCGGCCCTCCGAGCGGGATCGTAGCTTCCATCCCAATTACAAGCAACACAGCAGGAGGAATTAAGGAAGGTACCGGTACGGGGAAGTGTGTGGAGGAGGGCGGAAGCAGTATATTGTTTTGATGATGTGGTCATGGAGGAGTGGAAGAGAATTCCAGTGGCTGCAACCTGTGAAGCCCTAGTGAACCCCATGCCCAAGAGAATTAACCCCTTCCCGACACAGCCTTTTTTGTTACGTTTTTTTTTCACTCCCCACAGTCATAGTGTTTGTATTTCCACGTACATAGACATATACATTTATTTCTTTTTTTTGGCCTTACTAACGATGTACTTTCTAATGGTGACATTCACCGTACTATAGAATATACTGGGAAACCGCAAAAAAAAGTAAGTTTGGCAAAATGTGAAAAAAAAACGTACTTGTCCTGTGTTTGCAGGAGTTTTGTTTTTACAGCGTTCAATTTTTCTTATAAATTATGTGTTATCTGTATTCTTTAGGTTGATACTAATCCGGCAATACCAAACATGTAGGGTTTTCATTATGTTTTGATATCGTAAAAAAATCCAAACATTTGCTATTTTTCAAAATTTTTTTGCACTTCCACCTATGGACTTGAACGAGGGTGTATTTTTTGTGAGCTGAAATGTACTTCTTATTGGTGCCAGTTTGAAACACATGCAACTTTTTTGATCACTTTTATTCCAATTTTTAGGGGATAACCCAAAAAAACGCAATTTGGGAGTTTGGAATTTTTTTTCTTCGATGGTGTTCAGCATACAGGATAAATGATGTTATATTTTAATAGATGTGCCTTTTATGGGCGCAGCCATACCAAATATGTAACTTTTTTATTTATTTTTTTTATTCGTAAAATGTCAAAAGGGAACTTTTAATAATTTTTATACTTTAAAATTTTTTTTTTAACTTTAATACTGAATCCCCATTCACCAGTAAGGGGCGTAATCCTTGACACAACCTATTGCATTGTATAAACTAAAGAAGGAACACCGTGAAGAGAGATAAACTTAAATAATATATGAATACAAATAGAAGACCAGGAAAGATCAAGAGAGACCTCTAGTGGTATGTAGTTTTATTACACTCCCTTACGGACATATAAATAAGGGATTATTAAATACGTTAAAACTTTGTTAATTTTCATGCAGCGTAAACAGCGGAGATACATTCAGACACTTCGTATTGTTAACCTAACGTGGCGGTTGTTCTTACGCCTATTTAACCTCGTTATGGACATTAAACATGGAATCTGATAAAGTGTTTATTTTAAAAACACAAAATGTAAAGCATGTTTGCTCCTGGTTTTTGGGCAAACCGGACCCAGAGTCTTTTGTATCTACATTCTCAGCATCTATCATGTTACTGTATATTGGTTAGTAGATAAATGGCAGCATTGTGAATAAGTGATATGAAAACTGCAGAGCATAATGTCCCACTGATGTGAAAGCTGAATGTCGGCTTTCAAAGCGTGCAAAGGTGAACCGACATGCTACAGTGGAACAGCTCACCACCAAAATAAAACAGAGGGCGACCAGACTTGTGTCTAAAACAACAGTTCAGCAAACCCTTCTGCATACAGGGCTCTGAATCACTGGACATCTGCTAACGAAGATGCATTGGCAAAAAATTTTTTATTTGCATAGCAGTATCGGAATAGGACCTCCGATGACTGACAAAGAGTTTCTCCAAAGAGTTTAGTTTTCTGCTTCATTGAGCGGATGGACGTTGATTTGCCAGGCAAGAAACATCAGGAAAAAACACTCTGCAACCATTAAATGAAGAACACAAGCTACTGTTGACAGCATTATGATGTGGGTAACATTCATTTTAGGGTATTTTCAATCAGAAGGCACTCTCAATCAGTTTGGATAAGAATCAATACTTGCAGATTTCCTACACCCACACATGCTGATTGGCTTCCATGGAGTGGATGGTTCTTCCAGTAAGACAATGTGACATGTCACACAGCCAGAAATGTCTGACATTAGTTGGAAGAGCATGAGCAAGACTTTCAAATCTACCCTGGCCTCTTAATTCCTCAGACTTGAATCCACCTGAGCATCTGTGGGACCACCTCGATCACCGTGTTCGCTCTATGGATCTTTCCCCACGCACCCTCCAGCAGTTGTGGGATGCAGGCAGCATTGCTCCAGAGATCTGTGACAACCTATCAGGATCTTATTGAGCTACTCCCAGTACGCCTAAGGATATGTTCACATGGCATATTTGAAATACGTATTTTGGTACCGAAATACATACCAAAATCATATTTAACAATGTTCCAGTCATTGATTTCACTGTAAAATATGTACTATTGTTCACACGATGCATATTTTACACACGTAATTGTACTGTTTTTCCCATTTGAAACAATGGAGTGAGCTTTTGAGGCTAAAAAACATACTTTCAGGTACGCATTTAGATGCGTTTACACACCTATAATATGCATTGGGTCCAAATTTAAGTTAATTTAAAAGAAAACATAGTGAAATACACATCCAAAAAACATATCTAAATACGTATCTAAATACGCATTACAATGCGTTTTTGGATACTTTTTTTGGATGCAGATTTAGGACTGATTTCAACATGTTAACTTATGTACTGAAAAAACATATTAGACACGCCGTGTGTACCTGCCCTAACGGTTGTTCTAGCAGCACTTGGTGGTTACTCTGGATATTAGCTGGTGTAAAATTTATGAATATAATGTAACTTTACTCTAAAATGAAAAAAAAAAACAACACACAAACCAGTTATTAAGCTATTTTTAATGAAAGTAAAGACATTGATAGCAGTTATTGGCACTTGAAAAAACACAAAATAAAGTGCATTCAGTAAACCAGGTGTTTCAAGTTATTAACAGTTCAACAATATTAGCAAACTTCCTGCTGAAGCTGTTGCCTTGTACAGGTCGATGTCATCACCATAGAAGAGGTAAATGTCAAATGCGATTAAACCCTAAATATAAACTGTGCATGTAAACTTTGTCTTACAAAATATTGTATTAATAAAGTAAACTGTATCGACACAAATGGAGCATATGCAAAACTTGAAAGCTCAGTTAAGCTCACTAGTTTACTCCCTTTCAGGGGCCTGATTATTTAAGACTGTATGGTTACCTGATTTGCAAAATTGTAGTTCTCAGATAAAAAAAAATTTTTACATTGTTGTTTGTTCCCTATGGCAGTTACTCCCATTGTGCTTAAATGACGTTTTTTGCCTATGTCTGGATAGTACATGGTCTGGCCTGTGTGGTGTTTAGTATGAGCTGGCCTGTACTGTACAACACGTCCTGCATGTTGGTCTGGTCTGTATGTACTGCATTTTCTAATGTTCACCTGAATTGTTTTGGTCCCATATAAATTCTAAATGTTTTTAAGCACTTACAAAATGTCTACGTTATCTTTGATAATGTTATTCCTGAGCAATGCAGAATGTGGCTCTTTTATTAAGGCAATTGCGCTAGAATTCTGCTGCGCCTGCTCGACAAAAGGGGTGTGACCTCATACATACATTATGACAAAATTAGTGGCAAATAGTCATCTAACACACTGTGTAAACTTAGACTATGCGTATACTAAGACTGTATATGTGTCATTCACTATTGATTATTCTGCCCTAATGAATGTCTTTCCAAAAACCTTTCCTACTATTCATATGTCTTACAAGAAAGTTTTGTTTTCCATTGAAAACTAAAGCAAACCTCATGATTGCACTGGTTTTCTGTCCCTAAAGGATACTGCGTAGTTTGGATGATTTCAGGTCCCATGTCTAATATTGGAATGGAGAGATATCACTTTCTGTTTCCACTTTCCAAGTACAACCAGCCAAATGTTGAAGGCAGCTATGTGTATGAAAGAAGAATCACTAAAACGCATTTGTCCAGTTATTATATACAGATTTATATTGTGAATGTTGCTAAAAGCTGAAATGTTATGCTTCTTCAGTTTTTTACTTGTAATTCCTGTGTTAGGCATAGTATGATAGTTATCATGTACTGTACAGCACACATTGTATGGTATGTGCAGTACGTCACAGTATTGTATAATGGTTGTGATGTATAGCACACGTTGTATTATTATAGTTATCCTTATGGTATACATGGTAAATTACCAAATCTAGTACATAATAATTGTGCAGTTCGCCGTGGATCCCCATGTGTGACAATATCACTATATATGGATGATCCCTATTTGTCATCCTTTTCTAAAAAATCTACAATATTTCAGAGTACAGTTTTCATCATTAAAAAAAAAAAGCAAAAGTACAAAATCCTGAGTGTGCAGCATCTGAGTGTCGGTAAATCCAGGGAAGCAGGAGACGTTACAGCAGGTGATATCACTTGCATAACGTTATAGACGATCCCACTTCTTAGAGGCAGCAATCTTCCAGGCATCGATGCAGTGGGCAAGTGCAATCTGCTCTGGACAGTCAGGGAAGAGGACATCTTTCTCATCAAGAAGCGGTCCCAGTACATCTTTGAGGCTGCAATCAAGACATTTAAAATTAGGATACAAACACAGTGAGTGGGAGTTGGGCTGCACTGCATTATTACAGACTATTCCTATACATTAAAGGGGTTTTGCCACAATGTAATGTTGACGTGGGATCCTCCAAAATGGGTATTTAATCACTTTTCTAACTATATGTGACTTCAAAAAGTGAAGCCTGTGAGAGCTACAGCATTGCTCAGTCCCCCTTAGTTTCTTGAAACATTAGACCGACCAGTACACTGACAGGAGCTGATCTGGCCGCGGTTGTGTGTTTGCACTTCTTATCTGATGACAGGGAACATGAATGAGCTTTCAAGGGGCTGTGGAGAAAGTGCAGTGTATGAGTCTGTCTGCTGTATAGAGAATCAACTGGTTGTAATGTAATTATTTGAGTAAACATTGCAGACGTTCCCTTCTTTCTCACTCTCTGCTCACCCCCTCCCTCTCACCACTGCAGTGTCCATGATTTGTTTATCTTTTCTCTTGAGCCAGATAAGAGGTAAGCAACTCACTTCGTGGCAAAACCCATTTAACAGATACAGGTGGTTCTATATGTTAAGGCTGGTTTCATAAAGAAAATGTCCTTTCTTGATTTTATTAATTCGCTTCAAACCCATTTCACATGAATACCTTAAATCAAGAAAAAAAAAATCCTAGCTTCACTTTTGACTAACTTATTGAAGAGGTTTTGCCACGAAGGCACTTCTAGCCAAACAAAGGTCTGTTAATGTAAAGATCTGTAAGAACCAACAATGTAGTCAAGTGGTTAGCACATCTGGCTTTCAGCATATGGGTCCTAGGTTCAAATCTCTGCAGGAACTAAACATGTGGATTTTTTATCCCAAGGCAAATACCTGGTTGAGGTTTATTTTTTACTTTTATTTATTTGCACTGTTTGACTAATTACTAAGGAGTACAGAGGACAGGATAGGGTGATAGCACCTGGGGTTCAACACTCACTCAGCAGTAAGTATGTGTGATTATTAAGCAGGGAAGATACTGGCAGTAAATGCCTGAAAGGAGAGGTGATGTCTGAGCATGTGTGGCCAGGTCTGGCGACCTCTCGCCACTGGTCGTATCCCCAAGAGATGAGCTGTATACAATGGATCACTAAAGTAGCCGCTAAAACAAAAATGTTACAGCATTTGAAATAATTATGCATAGTGAAAATGTTTATTATTTAATTTGCAAGCTCCACACATAAATTTTACTTAGTGGTAAAACCCCTTAATGTATTAATTCAAAGGGGTATTCCTATTTCAATGGCTGTATTTAAACATGCAGAGACAGGTGAATAATAAAATTTACTACCAGATATATTGCTGTTCTGATATTGCTTCACTTCAGAGTTAAAGCAGTTATTTACTCCTGCTTGTGTACACAAGCTTTCCTAGGTTACAGACCACCTCTCTTTGCTCTTGCAGTAGCCAGGATGATGGTCTCACTCCGTGTTGTGTCTCATCAGCAGTACAGGAGCTTGTTTATGTTTATTTCTGACAACCCTTAAGAGCACTACAGCCTTTTGCCCTGCTGTTTAGACCCCTCCATCATCAATGTCCCTATAACAGGCTCAGCTAGGAATAGCATAGCTGATATATCAATCACTGCTGTAGAACCACCCACAGCCTGACCAGGAAGTGTGAGCCAGAAGTTGGCTGTAAAGAGCAGGCTCTGTGAAATAGCATTGTGAAAACATCCCTTTAATACTGGCCAAATATGTTTCTTATTTTTAGTGAGAAGAAGGAAATTAGCCAATACCTAGACACCCTGGCAGTGGCTAAACTTGCTCCGAAAACAAATAACTAGCATGGTGAAATCCAGTAAGTCTGATCCTTTCTTACCACAACATCTACTGTTAGGGGGTAATGCGAAGCTGACACCATACACATTAGATTTCCGACTAACATCCATTTAATGTGCATGGAGAGCTTAGAACAGTTACTGTACTAGATTTATTAGCAATGTTTGTTGACAATTAAGTCAAACAAAGAGTAATAAATATGGCACATTTTGAAAATTCCCATCTAAAAGTATCTGGATACAATTTTGGGAAGACTTTGTTGCACAGAGGCATTGTATATTACAATTAAAATGTATTATGCATATACACAGTACAGATACATAATAAACAGGTGACTGAATTAGGAATTCTGTTTCTCTATCAGTTTTCAACTTACTAAGTCAAATTCACAGTTTTTGCACAGATTTTACTAAAGATTTTAAAACTAATTCCATATCCTATTTTATCCACTATTGTATGGACCTGCCCTTAGTGTTTGTTATCACCACTTATTATGATGGTTATAAACTCTACTCTCAGTGGTCTAAACCACAGCTGGTGTGGTCCTCATTTTTTATGGGACATTTTGCTTCATGTTGCATTTCTGAACTGCATACAAGCAATGCATATTATATATATATATAGTAAAAGCATGCTACATAAGCTATCAAACCTGACATGGTCCCTATACATTTAATACAGGAGAACAAAAGTTACTGGCTGCTCAACATAAACATTTAGATATTATAAAACACCTACAGCAACAGCTAAAACAGTTATTAGCTTAACAAAGATTGTAATATAACTTACAGCCAGGCAGGTTTCCAATCATCAGTACTGCGGGTCTTCCTAAGTTTTAAGGTGATCATTTCATGCAATTCAAACAAAAAGACATTTGTTCCATTTTGCTCCAGGAAAATATTCAGTTGGTGCCGCCCTTCCTGGTCCAAATTCCTCTTATAAGATTGGTGTACATCGGCAAAAGGGTCCTGAAAAAAACATTGTATTAGTGATATTTTACTTTCCTACATTCATTAAAGGGGTTGTTCCATTTAGTAAGTTCCGCATCTGAGGCCAGCTTGTAGCTCGCTATGAGCCCGCTGCAGAGAATGGGGAGATTGCTGTTCTTGCAAAGTTCCCCTTCCTTAGTATTGGAGTACCAAATATACGTGAAAAAGTGTGCTCCGAAATATTCAGAACTCCCATAGAAATGAATGGTGAGAACTACACAACCTAAGCCATCTCCCCGTTTTCTTGTCCGGCTCATAACTAGTCTCAGATGCAGAAGTTGGAAGATTCGCCAACCTCTTTGAGATGCACTGTAGAATGAAGCATGGCTAGGTTACATCTCACCCTTTTAAGATGTAGGAGATGTCCGGACTTCAGAGCGGTGAGTAATTGCCACAGTGCAATGGTGTTCTTCAGGTAACAGCGTTTCAATGCCTGCAAATATTACAAAAAAATTAATAGCAAAAGTGAACATGCTGTCGTGTCATTTAAATTAGTTTTTGGTTATGTTTTTAAGCATACAGTCAATTTAGGAATCTCTCCACCTTTTGAAATCACTCCAAACAAACAAAACTCAAAATGGCATAGAGCTCTACATGCCCTTAACAATTAATTTACCTGGGTGGTACTGTTGTACAGATCTTTGATGATTCCTACTAAACCACAGCTAACTTGTGAGCTACCACAACAGATGTGTATAGGAAATCAACTCAAACAACAGCACATGAAATCACAGAGAGGACTACCCTACCCCTAGCAGGATAAGAATAGGACGTCTAATTACCCGTTTTAAATATTTCCCAGCCAGGAATGGGCTTAATTGAGTGCGCCTTCTGATACATGGTAGACTCAGTTATGGAGAAAATCTAAAGTAAGAGCAATTACCAGTACAAAGCTTTTACAACGCAGAAGTAGGGATCACATAGAAACACTATGTTATGGTGGATTTTTCATTTTTGTGCAGCGTGATCTTGCAGGCTATAAATATATAACTTAAGAGGTATCCCTATCACAGCAAGTGCTGCCAGAAGGGACAATTACTGTAAAGTAATACATTTTCAAAAATCACGTCATGAAAAATGGGATTTTTGTACTTACCGTAAAATCCTTTTCTCGTCCAATTCATTGGGGGACACAGCACCATGGGTATAGGCCTTGCCTTCGGAGGCGGACACTAGGTGGACCAAACGTATTAGCCCCGCCCGACTGCCTATATCCCTCCTGCTGACGCCAGGCTGATCAGTTGGTACAAAAGCCGTGGCCGAGAGGAGGAACAAAAGAGAACCTTAATTCCCTGGCGACAAAAACGAGGGCGGGACCTGTGTCCCCCAATGAATTGGACGAGAAAAGGATTTTACGGTAAGTACAAAAATCCAATTTTCTCGCCAATAATTCATTGGGGGACACAGCACCATAGGATGTTCAAAAGCAGTCCCAGAGGGTGGGCAACTAGAAAACTTCATCAGCAGAGACAAGCATCAGCCCACTGCTACCTGAAGTACCTTACGGCTGAGAGCTGCAGCAGCCGAGGCCCAGGCATGCGTTGGGTAGAACTTAGAGTATGGGCCGAAGCCCAGGTGACAGCTTTGCAAACCTGCCAAAGCCGGGGCTGAAGCCGAACCAACCAGGCGGCCCCAACTGCTCGTGGGGAGCGAGCCGTGACCTGCGTAACTATGGACCAGATCCGGCTGGAAACGGCGGCCTAGAGGACGCCAACCCCTGCAAGGACCCTCAGGGCTGACCCAAGAGGGCTGCGTGTACCTAAAGGATCCGAAATAGAGAGGTAGAACCGAACGGCCCTGACCATGCCTACCCAACGTAACAATAGTCCTCAAAGATGAGAGGACGAGTGGCAAAAGAGAGCAGAACTATGTCTTCATCGATATGAAAAAACAATGAAACCATCCTAGGGAGACATAACGGAACAAGACACAGAGTACCCTTGTCCTTCCGCAGACCCCGGAACAGGGGCCTGCAGATAGAGCTGCCCGTCCAGACACTTGGTGGATAGAAGTGATGGCCACCCAGAAGGCCACCTTCCATAAAGGTCAACACCGGGAGACTTCCCGAGGAGGCCCGAAAGTTGCAGGCTGTCTGATTTCCCAAACAAGCAATGTATCCCACGGTTCGATAAACCTACGAACCCGAGGGACCTAACGCACAACCCCCTGCAATAGAAACCTTAACCTGTGAGCAGGGACCAGCTTGCGCTCCACAGAATTGGCGAACCAAACTCTGCCCTTTCAAGTGGGAAAGGGCGAGCCCGAGCTCCCGGCCTGACTGTGGAAAAACGGCACCCTTGGAGGAGATCCTACCAAAGGGTGAAAGTTTCTGGGCAACAGACCCGAGTGATCTCGGGTTGCAGTCACAACAGCCCTGCTGTGAAACTGCAACCGCGGTACCGTGGGTTGAAGCAGAGGGCCCTGCGACAGAAGGCCTGGGTGTAAAGAAAAACGGTCAGGAACCATTTGCCAATCGGGCCAGTGTTCCGCGTACCCCGACCTGTGGCCCTAATCCTAAGGTGGAGGGCACAGCTGGTATCCTCTCGGACTCGAGGCACTTGAGCTCTCGAGGAAGAAGGGGCCAGGGTTAAAAAATACGGGAGAGACCAACCTGCCCCAAGGCAGGACCAGCAAGTCCCCTGCCAGCGCCAGGGGATTCCTGGCCCTATAACTCGGGCGCTAGGGATTGAGGCGAGACGCCACCATGTCGACGTCTCGCGTACCTCACCTCTGGCCAGGAAGGCGAAGCACTTCCGAAAGATGACTGGCCAAGCTGGTTTTCCACCCCTGGAGGGGGAGTTGTCGACCAGGGTGGTACCGCTGCTCTGCCAGCGAAGAACCCTAGCAGTCATCAGAGAGAACTGCTCGGCCTCTGGAACCACCCTGAAGAATTCAGACATGCCCCAATCGTGGTGTTGTTGGACCGAACCCGAACTGGGTGCCCCCGGATGAGAGAGGAACCCAATGCGAGAGCACTTAAGGAAATCGTTTGGGGTTCCAGCACGGAGATCTGACGACTGGCTTCCCCAGGTGACTAGAGACCCCGCGTCGTCCGGGAGCGGGGCCCCACCCCGAAACGCTGGCGTCTGTGGTGATGACCAGCCATTGCGGGGGCAGAAAGTACCTCCCCTGATGTAATACCTGGAAGGCTAGCCACCAGCCCTGATCGAGGCGAGCCTGGGGTGGCAGGCGCACTGCTGAGACGAAGGAAATGGAGACCTGCGTCACTGAGGCAGGATTGCTCGCTGCAGGAAGTGAGCAAGGAGCTGCGCAAAGGACCACGCCTCGGAGGCGGTCCTCCAGCTGCCAAACCCTCGCATGCAACACTAAAGAATATGCCAGGTGCGATACAGAGATAGGGGCACGATTAAAGGAGTTGTCTCATTACGAGCTTTCAGCCTGTCAGTGTCCCTGGTAAGTTGAAAATGAGGGGCGTGCTAGCTTGTCGTCTGTTCTGCTCCCTCTCCCCCCTCCCATCAGCACACAGGCAGCTACGTAACTTCTATACAGGGGGGAGGGGGTTTGCTCTCAGAGTTCACCCTTTTGTGTGCCTGCCTAGGTCTGTTGCAGGAGAGGGCTGATCTAGGAGTGTAGAGAGGAATATGAAGCTGTGTGCTAATAGAGCAGAGGGGAATGCATGTGTTCCTATATCCCTGCTTAGCTTACAAGTCCCCACATTTTCCAGCAACAACAAGGGCAGTTTTACTATACTCAGGATGGTCACTAATACAGGAGAAAAATAAATTTATTCACAATGCCCCCTGATCTGTATAATTAGTATAGTCACAGTTTCCAAAAGACATATCATGATTATAGTAACAGACAGGGTCACTGCTGTCACATCATCTGTGTAGAGAGCAGGAGGAAGCAGGCACACACAGGGTTAATCCAAGCAGCATGGACACAGAAAGCCAGAGTCCTTCTCCCCCTCCCCCCTCCACTACAGAAAACATTCTGTGCGGGAGGGGCTCTCTGCTCCGACCTGTCTTCAAGGTGATGAGTCTTTCAGACCTGACAGCCCGTAAGATAAGGATCACAGGGCAGCTACATAGAGAAACTGAGAAGCTGTGTTAATACTAACAGGGCTAGCTCAAAATCAGTAGGACATTTGTAATGAACATATATTGCAAAGCTGCTTGTTTTTTAAAGATCTTTAAATTAAAACCCAATCATTGTAGCGAGACAACCCTTTAAGTGCCGCAGCTTCCAGAGGCGGGGGAACCCTCTGGAACCTGATTGAGCATAAGTCATCCCTCAACGTTCCATCCTTAATGATGGAATCAGACCAGGATTGCTGCCAATTACCCATCCAGCCGAAGCACGCTCTGCAAAGGAAAGAAAAATAACAAACTCTGCAGAGCTGCAGAGCAGCGTCTGCCTCCTACAGACACTAGGCTGAAAACTGATCAGCCTGGCGTCAGCAGGAGGGATATAGGCAGACGTTTGATCCGCCTAGTGTCCGCCTCCGAAGGCAGTGGCCTATACCCATGGTGCTGTGTCCCCCAATGAATTATTGGCGAGAAAAATATGTATGCATTACACAACACAGGCATTTTTTGCACCTTCAACTTGCTCTTGTCTCCTTGGTTACAGACCAACTCTTCGTGCTTTCAGTGGTGGCTGGTAATGCAGTATTATTGTGACGTTCCCTGGGGCCGGATAGTGAAGACGCACATTTTCGCTTATGTGTGTTCTCCACCTCCCTCTCCCCGGTCTGGACACAGGAACCTATTCTCAGACAGCAGCTAAGAATTTTAAAAAATGAACTAGTTGCACCAATATTTTTTGAGAATAAGGGCTTGTTCACACAGAGTTTACACTCCGTGTTACAAGCGCTTTAGGGATCTGTCTTGGGGTCCGCTCTGTCGGTGCCCAAGACCGGTCTAACAATTAGCAGTGAGATTATCACGTTTGCTGTGCTGATCACGGAGCGGCGTTCACGTAAGAGAACGCAGCTGCATGTTTCAATAGCGCAGCTGCGCTCTAAAAAGCAGAAAAAAATTGTTATAATAATAAAAAATATTTGAGTGCAAGACAACAAGTCCTTATTCATAGCGATCCATTTCACAGACAGTCTTTGATAACACTGCACTACTGGCCATAACTGAAAGCACGCAGTAGAGGTCGGTAACCAAGGAGATAAAAGAGCAAGTTGAAGTTGAAAAAAAGGCCCGTATTAGGTAAAGCATACATATTTTTTACTAACATGCATTCTGAAAATTGTTTACTTTACTGTAATTGGCCCTTCCAGCAGCACTTGCTTTGATGGGAATACCTCTTTAACATAATGCTGTTGCTAGGCCTTAAGCTCCAACAGTAACCCTTTGCATCTCCAGACTGTATCATGATGACAGAGGGAGACTGTTTCATTTGTCTTAATACTTTGAAACTACAGTCAGCAGTGACTTTGGCATCTAAGGGTTAAAACAGCCAGGACTGTAGTTATCTCTGAGCCAGTCTGTTAGAACAAGATGTCAGTAAGTAAAAGGGTATGTCCACACGACAAGCGCTTTCAGTCGGTTTTCGGATTTGAAAAACATCTAAAAACCAACTGTCAACCATCCCCATAGACATCAATAGAAAATCCAAGCTGTAGTCTACACAGCTCGGACTTTGACAGTCAGATTTCAAATCTGAAAACCGTCTAAAAAAACATGGAAAACGAACATTCTTCTGCCCGGTTTAAAGGCGGAAAATGTACTGTTCAATGTTTAGGGGACGGGGGAATCTGCAAACCGCGGACAGAACTGTTTCCCCTAAAAAATGATAAAATACCAGTCGGATTCATTAATCAGAATCCGACCGGTATTTTGTCAGTGCTGTGTGATCGTACCATCAGACTCCTTTACTTGTAGTTCTTTTTGCTGTACATTTATGTGTATCACTTGATTCAAGTGGATAATTCTTACCTCAAGGACATGAAGACTGCTTTGGTCTTTCATTTGTAAGATATCTTCTATGTACTTCGTAATGGAAAGTTCAGGATCTCCTCCAGACATTGATAAGAATCCCAACATGACCTCAACAATATTTGTGGCCTCACAGACATCACTGAAGGTATTAAGGTCTTTGCTTAGAAAATCTATTGTTGAGTTTGGTAATGCAATCTATAAAAACAGATACCAGACTTTAGAGGTAATTTATTACTTTAAATAAATTTTAAATTAGACTCTTGTCAATATAATTGGGGGACACAGCACCTTGGGTATAGGCCCTCACTCAAGGAGGCTGATTCTAGACGGAAACCATAAGTGGTGGCTCCACATAAGCGGGCTATATCTTTCCTACTGACGTCAGGCTACTCGGTTTTAGCCTACTGTTCATAGGAGATTCCATATGGAGTCTCTCTGGTCAGTAACTGCGGCTCTGGAGAAAGACAAATTCTTGCCGCCATAGACATCAAGGATGCTTATCTATACAATGGTATCACCTGCCTCCACAAGCGTTTCCTTTGTTCCATGGTGGGTTCACTGCATTTCCAATTCGTCGATCTGTTTGCATCCCGCCTCAACCATCAACTCCCGAATTGCGCTAGTTCTGCCGTGGAGTAAGTTTGTGCTAGTTTAACTTTTTCTCCTTCTTCCGCTCCTCACTTATAGTGCTCAAGCACCTCAATAGCAAGAGGGTTCCAGCCATATTCATTGCTCTAGACTGGCCTCACAGGGCTTGGTATGTGGATCTCATCACCTTTGCAGATTTTCCGTGGCCCCTCACTCTGTGTGCACACCTCCTTTCCCAAAGTCCACTATTCCATCCCAACTGTATTTGACAAAATGGCTGTTGAAAATACACACCTAAAATCTCACATTTTTTCATATGCGGTCATTCGGCCCATGACTCAGGCCAAGAAAACACTGACTGCCTATACTTACTATTGTACCTGGAAAGCCTTCTTTGCCTTGTGCGAGGCGCAGGGTTTTCACCCATTTGGTTGTACTACCCCACAAGTACTATCTCATTCCCCCAGTCAGGTCTGGACCAGGGCTTCAGCGCACCTTGGCTTCCCATCCTCAGGTCAAGACTTTTTTGCAAGGTGTTGTAGCTCCACCCCACTTATTCGTAGGCCAATCGAGTCGTGGGACTTAAATTTTATTTTCAAGGCCATGCAGGTTAAACTGTTGCGGGAAGTTTCCCTCTGTGTTCTTTCTCGGAAGGTGGCCTTCCTTGTGGCCATTACATCTATCTGTCAAGTGTCTGAAGTGGCTGCTCTGTTATGCAGATCCCTCTTTTTGGTCTTCATAAAGACAAGGTCATCCTACGATCCCTGTCTTTGTTTCTCTGTACAGTGGTTTTCTCATTTCACCTTCATGAGGACATAGTCCTGCCCTCTTTTGCCCCTCCCAATCTCACCCTCAAGAGCGATCTTTACATTGTTTGGATGTTGTCATGGCCTTTTGAATCTACCGCACTACCACTGAATCTTTCAAGCGCTCCAACTTCCTTTTTGTTGTTCCAGATGGTCCGTGTAGAGGCATTGTCGCCTCTAATGCCACCATTGCCAATAGGATGTAGTCTGCATTTTCGGAAGCCTACTGGTTCAATGGCGACCCTCTTCTGTTTCGGGTCACTGCTCATGCCACTTCAGTGGTCGTTGCCTCATGGGTGGTGTGGAATCATGAATCGGCTTCACAGGTCTGCAAGGCTTCAGTTCCTACTTTTACTAAGTTCTATCAAATCCATAACTCGGCTTTGACTGACACAAGCCTCGTCCGTAAGGGACTTCAGGTAGCAGTGTGCTAGGGGTACGGCCATACGGCATAGACAAAATACCGGTCGGATTCTGTCTTAAAAAAAAACACTATTTTGCCGTCTTTTGCATGGTTTTGGGGGACGGTTCTGTCTGCAGTTTACGGATTTGCCCATCCCCCTCAAGCATCGAAATGCAACCCCTTCCGCGCTTAAACCGGGCGGAAGATTGTGCATGTTGAAAGTTTTTCGGAATGCCAGCTGTGTAAAAAAAAGTCTGGCTGAAAATCCGTTCAGTGTAGACTTTCTATCAAAGTCTATGTGGATGGTTGACAATCGGTTTTCAGACGGTTTTCAAATCCGAAAACAGTCTGAAAATCTGTCTGAAAACCCATGCCGTGTGGACGTACCCTAGTTGACTCGCACTGCTATCAACATTTTTTTTTTATAACTTTTACCCCCCCCATAGGACTGCTTGTGAACATCCTAAAATGCCGTGTCCCCTAATAATTTTTGTACTTACCGTAAAATCCTTTTCTCGTCTGATTCACTGGGGGACACACACCCCCCCCTTTTTTTTTCTGTCCTACTTGTTGTCTTAATTCTCAGCTCTGATGGTCTCTCTGACTGTGGTTTATCCTTTTTACTACAGCATTGTTACCCACCTACTAGCCTGATGGCAGTAGGAAGACTATAGCCCACTTAGGGGGAGCCAAAAGTTTTTTGGTTTCTGCCTAGTGTCAGCCTCCTAGGGCAAAGGCCTATACCCACGATGCTGTGTCCCCAATGAATAAGATGACAAAAGGAATTTAGGCTACGCACAAAAATCTGAATATTACCTAACACTTAAAACTCTACCTGTTCAAGCTTTTTCCGTATATCCAGGAATAGGTTTTCATAGTTCCGGTCTTGAGTGGATATAATTGTTGGTAGACCCTACAATATCAGAAAAGAAGAAACACATTTGTGGTGAACAGAAAAATAAAAACGTTACAGATCTTGTAATATTGAAACATACAAATATTTTTATTTAAAAAGTATTTTTGTACAAAACTAAAAATAAATTTAAAAAAATATATATATTTTTTGGTATTACCATAATCATATTGACGCAAAGAATAAAGTTATTACAGTATTTTTAGCATATGGTGAATGGAGTGAATTTAAAATGCCCCCAAAAAACAATGGCAAAATTACTGGGGGTTTTCCCCACGCCTCCCAGAATGAGTTAATAAAAGTTAATCAGAAAGGGGAACATCTCTCCTTGAGGAAAGCACCATACGGTGTGTAGAGTTTTGAATTGCCTTTTTGCCCTCTACTCAGCATCTGCATATCACAAGGCATTATGGGAAAGGAGCTGAGAAGCTCAAGCCCCCTCTATTGGATGAGTGATACTGGCTTGGCTAATATCCCTTTTGCTTTCTCAAGACTCGTGGGTCAGAGGCAAATTGAGGATTTGTTACATCCAATAAAGTGCACTTGAGCTTCTCAGCTATTTTCCCATAATGCCTTGTGATAAAAGTTAATCAATAAGTTATTTATGCCCCAGAATGTGGTCATTAAAAATAAAACCTATTCCCCAAAAAAACAAACTCTGATACCATATGGATGTGTTGAGCAGATAATCAGCATATGAATGACAAACACTGATCATTTTTTATGATCTACACAATAAATATGATATTTAACAGTAGAACTACCTCTTTCATTTTCCCTACGGAGGCAATGAATAAAACTTGAACACTTATGGTCCGGTTTCCCACAGATAACAAACACTGTAGGGGGACACCTTGTGATTAGCCTATTGTCAATTGATTTAACCCCTTACCGCCGGAGCCAGTTTTGGCCTCTCTGACAGAGCCCCATTTTTTTAAATCTGTCATGTGTCACTTTATGTGAGAATAACTTTTTGACACTTTAACCTATCCATGTGATTCAGAGATTGTTTTCTCGTGACACATTGTGCTTTAAGATAGTAAGAAATTTTGGTCCAAAAAATGCTTGTTTATTTGTGAAAAATATCAAAGTATCGTGAAAAATTAGAAAAATGTACCAATTTCAAACTTCAAAAATTTCTGCATGTAAGACAGATAGATATTCCACTCAAAATAGTTTATAACTAGCATCTACCATATGTCTGCTGTAGTTTGGCATCATTTTTTTAAATGTCTTTTTTTTTTTTACGACATTAGGGGGCTTAGAAATTTAGTAGTAATTTTAAAATTTTCAAGAAAATTTGCAATATACATTTTTTAGGGACCCGTCTAGTTCTAACGTGACTTTGATTGACCTGTATGTTAGATACCCCCATAAATGACCTCATCTAAGAAACTACACCCCTTAAAGTATTCAAAACAGCATTAGAAAGTTTATTAACCCATTAGGTGTTTCACAGGAATTAAAGCAAAGTGGAAGTGAAATTTCAAAATTTCACTTTTTTTGCAGATTTTCAATATTTATACATTATTCACAAGAATACGTTAAATGTGATCAAGGAAATGCAACTTAATAGTGATGTGACAGATTCTGGCACTTTCAGCGATAGCCCATATGTGGCCCGAGTGCACTATTTGGCTCAACCACAAGCCCCAGAATAGGAGGAGCACCTACTGGACTCTGGGGTCTCATTTTCATTATGATTTTATTTAGGCGCCATTTCAGGTTTGTGGACACCCTAAGGTGCTAAAACTTAATAAATGCCCCTAAAAAAGACCCCATATTGGAAACTACACCCCTTAAGGAATATATTCAGGGGTATAGTGATAATATCAACCCCCACAGGTGTTTCACAAATGATTTTTGCGTTAGGCTGGGGAAAATGAAATAATTTTTTTTTACAATAATCTGCAATTTTAGCTGAAAATGTTTAATTTTTACAAGGCATCCTGGTAAAAAAGAACCCCAAAACTATGTTACGCAATTTCTTCCAAGTTCAGCAATAACCTACATGTGGGTGTAAACTTCCGTTTGGGCGTATGGCAGGTCGTATAAGGGAGGGAGTGTTTTTTGGCTTTTGTAGCGCAGATTTTGGAGGGGCCATTTTGAATTTACAAAGCCCCCAAAGTACCAGAACAGGTGAAACCTTCCAGAAGCCGCCCCATTTTGGATTCAGCACGCCTCAAAGATCTCATCTAGGGGTATATTGTGCATTTAGGGTGCACAGGTGTTCCAAATTTTTTTTTTTTGCATTGGGCTATAAAATTAGGGGAAAACGCAATTCCACCATTGTTTTTTGGGCTTCAATTTTACAGCGTTCGCCGTGCAGTATAAATGACAGGATATCTTTACTATGGGGGTCGGTACAATTGCAATGATATAGATTTTATATATTTTTTTTATGTTTTATTACTTTTACACAATAGAAATAGGTCTATAAAAAATTGCGTTTTTATGTTGTCCTGTTCTGATAGCCATAACATTTTCAGTTTTCTGTATACGGAGCTGATTATGGGCTTGTTTTTTGTGGGATGAGTTGACGTTTTTATTAGTACCAATATGGGGGGCATATGCCGCTTTGATCACTTTTTATTAAGGTTTTTGTGAGGCATTTTGAACAAAATACAACATTCCTGGTAGTGTTTTTTATTTTTATTTTTTACAGCGGTCACCGTGCAGTATAGCTGACATGTTAGTATTACTCAGCAGGTCGATACGATTACAGCGATACCCAATTTGTATATTTTTTTTTATCTTTTATTGCTTTTACACAATAAAACACTTTAATTCAAAAAGGAAAACATGTTTTTAGCACGCCATAGTCTGAGAGCCATACATTTTTTATTTTTCTGTGTACGAAGCTGTGTATGGGCTTGTTTTTTACGGGATAATTTGACATTTTTATTGGTATATGTTTTGGGGGACAAGACTTTTGATCAGTTTTAAATCCGTTTTTTGGAAGGCAGGGTTTTTAAAAAAATACTGCAACCCTAGTAGTGTTTTTTATTTTATTTTTTACAGCGCTCACCGTGCAGTATCCATGACCAGTTAGCTTACTCTCTGGGCGATACATTACGGCGATACCCTATTTATATCTTTTTTTTAATTTTGAAGCACTTTAAAAAAAAAGTGTTTTTATTGTGTTAAATAATATTTATGCATCTCTGTCTTCTGAGAGCCATAACTTTTTTATTTTTCCGTATACAGAGACGTGTAAGGACTTTTTTTTTGCGGGATGAACTGACGTTTTAATTGGTACAACTTTGGCGTTTATATGAGTTTTTGATCGCTTTTTATTCCATTTTATGTGCTGCAGGATGTACAAAAATCGCAATTCTGTGACTGTTTTTTGTTTTTTACGGCGTTCACCGTACGGGTTAATTAACGTGACAGATTTATAGGGTGGGTCGTTACGCACGCGGCGATACCAAATATGGGTACTTTATTTATTTTTGATCTTTTTGGGGGTGATTGGAGTTTGTAAAGGGGAAAAGGGCAGTGTACATGTTTTAATTTTATTTTTTGTGTTCGTGTTTTACTTTTTTTTTTACTTTTTCACATTTTTTTACATCTCCCCAGTGGGGATTTGTAACAGCACATCCCCACTGGGAAAAAGCAATCGTTAGATTGCTGTTTGAAGAGGCGATCTGTGCACAGCATTACTGCTGTGCACAGGTCGCCATGGCAACTAGTGACACCATGCCCACAATGCATTGTGGGCATGGTGACGTCACCAGACTACCCGGATGCTTTCAGAAAGCATCCGGGGAGTCCGGTAGGAGACGGGCAAGCGGCATCTCTGCCGCTTGCCTCGCCGATCGTAGGGAGAGGGAGCTCACTCCTCCTGCCTGCGCCTTCATTATTGCGGCCATGACAGGCTGCGGTAATGATGCGTTTTTGACCCGCGGCCGGAGTGACTCCGGCCGGGGGTGATGAGGCATGAAGCCAGCGGTAATTTACCGCTGGTTCCATGTCGCGATCTCGCGCGGCTCGCCCACAAGCCCGCGCGATCGCCAGGGCGTATGCATACGTCCATTTGCGGGAAGTCACTTCCCGCTAGGGCGTATGCATACGGCCAATGTCGGGAAGGGGTTAATTCCTTCAGGTTGCAGATATTTTCGGATTTTTGGTTTTCTTTTATTTTAATTTTTGCTGAAATGCTATTATCCTTGACCAATAACTCTTTGTTTTTAAGCTTATGTTCCTGAGCGACAGCTCAGTTTTTGAGAGCTTAAGTGCTGTATTTATTGTTACCATTTTTTTCTTCTACTATATTCAGCATACGGGATAAATGAGGTTATATTTTAGTAGATCGGACTTTTACAAACATAGTGATACCAATTATGTAGAACTTTTTTTATTTTTAAAATGGCAAAAGGTGGGTGATTTGAACTTTTAGTATTATTTTTTTTTTTATACTTTTACTTAAAAGAAACCTTAACATGGGAGTTATGGAAGCCTTCATTAGGTTTCCAGTTGCTATGGTAACGGATTGGCACCCTGCAATCTCGCTGAGGGGATACGAATTGGAGGGCGAAAGGGTGTGCAGCAATCGCCACGGTGTCAAAAGGGTTAAACAGCAGGGATTCATATCCAGATCCATTACCTGCAGTTAGTGGTGGGTGTCAGTTCTAATTCTCAGCCAGCACCCACCCCCTTTGTAGTGGACTTACTGAGTAAGCCTGCTACATAGGACCTTACCGACAATAGGACCTACTCAGAAGTCCATTGTTGGCAAGGGGTTAAAGTCGTTGTCCACCTCATAGGAAAATGTAAGGAGCAGCTCCCAGAACACCAGTAAAATAAAAACAAAAAAAATGTTTACTCGCCTTTCTCTGGTCCCTGCGAATCAATTCCGAATGGGGATATCACTGCCGCAACCACTGACTGACTGCAGCAGACACGAGCCACTAATTTACATCACCGTTCGGAAGAGAACAGCTTGTGACTGCTCCAGCCAATGTCAGTGGTGGTGATGTACCCCTTTGGAAGCTGACATAATATCAACAGAAGACCAGGGAATTGCAGTGCTCGATCCGGGGACCATAGGAAGGTGAATATAATTTTTTATTATTTTACTGGGGGGCCTGGGAGCTGCTCCTTTTCATTTTCTTTTGAGGTGGACAACAAGAGTAGCTGGAGCAATGAAAGAGGTGAGAGATGGTGAGTGACCTAGGGAAGCTTGTGTACACAAGCAGGAGATACAATGTGCTTTAACTCTGAGAGGAAACAGAATCAGAACAGCAATGTATTTAGTAATAAGTCTTTATTTCCTTTTTCCCTACATGTTTAAACCTAATCAATGTGGTGAGATAACCCCTTTAACTAAATCTAGCTGTGGGTTCTAATCCTTTCACAAGATTGCTGATTGGAGGTTGTAAACTCCAAGTGCATGGTATCAAGTCGGCAATCCAGTAGATTTTAGAGGATTTATATGAAGGAAAGGATAAATATTCACACAGATGAATTAAAAGTTTATTTAGAGTAGAATGGATATAGAAAAAGTTAAACAGTAAAATAAAATCATTTACTGCTACTTACAACCATGTTGATGAGAGCTTTGCCTTGAAAAAATCGTCTAGCAATCTGGTGCTGAATCTTTGGAAGATCAAATTCTTGCAGGGTCTCTTTACCAGTCTCCAGCGTGTACTGGCAATTGGAAAGAATTATCGGGACAAAATCCCTTTCCATTTCATAGTTGATGACATGCAGACTTGTTACTTCTGAGCATTTAATGGAATACCTGAAGATAATGCTTATAGTGTTAGGTGTCTGGCCTCAGCTCACAGTCATAACACACAAAAAATAAAGACGTCACCTACTTCTGGTTATTGCCGGTGAATCTTTCCAGTGCGTGTATAAAGCTGTTGTGCAGAGTAATGAGGTAGCTGACGAGGGCAGTGGCGCATAAGCCGTCCCCTTGCCGACGGGGCAGAAGGTAGCTGAATTTACTGTCCATGGTAAGAATATTGTTACAGATATCGTCTGGCAGTTTAATTTCACCTGAAACAGGAGAAAAAGACCAGAAAACCTGTCATTATTTTTAGTTAGCTCTATCAGTCTTCCAGCAACATTTTCGGGTCAGGGACTTTGCCTGAGCAACACAATTCCTGGGTGTACTTATTCACAGGCTTAGTTAGGTAAGTTGCTTGTAGTGATGACCTATTAGTGGCTGCTTTCTACTGGGGTCCGGGCTAGACAAACACAGGCCACATGCTGCCCACACCATGGGGAATGAAACCACACAAGCTGCTGCTGACTTTTCTAGGTAAATGATCAGACCGAATTCCTATGCAATGAGTTCACTCCACAAAAAGAAGCATCTGATGACTGAATTGTTCTCTCTTGTGCACTCTAAGGCTATGTTCACACGGCTTAAATGCAGGGTATAATTACGCCCTGCAATTACGCCGTGTGGCCGGGGGCGGGAGTGGGGGGCCGGCACCACGCCGGCCCAAAGACTTGCAATAACAGCGGCGCGTATACGCCGCTGGTAATTCACGTCACTTACTGTATCTCCCCCCGCGGCATATTCGCCGAGCAGGGTGAGCAAACGTAATCCATAGTTCTCTATGAGAACTGTGGATTACCGTAATGACTGGGACGGATTCCAGCTGTAATTTGCGCACTCCGGCGCGTAATTACGGACTGAAATACATCCAATTTTAAGCTGTGTGAACATAGCCTAACACTGTAGCAGCAGTGAAAGCTGTCACTTCAAAGTGCCGTCTCCTTGAACACCCTAAAGAGTAGTGGAAAACCCCTGCTCTCCTCTATGAAAGCTATGAAGGTACTAAATTTTATAATATTTGTCTCAAGTAACTTACCATTAGTTTGAAGGGAATGCCTCAAATTATTCCATGTTAAAAGAAAATAATCTATCCGCTTCTTCATTAAATGTCGAGCACCCTCTGTATCATGAAACAAAACAGTGATACTTTCATTAAGACTAATGTAATGTCTAATTATAACAGGATTATGAACCAAAGGCGATGAGCAACAATCGATAAATGTCCATGAACTTTACATATATGTACTATATATGGGGGTCCCCAGATATTGATGGAAGTTGGAAGGGTCTGGCAGTGGAACCTGCACTGAGCTAGAAATTGAGGCTCCAGGTTGATGTTTCCAGCAGACAGCTAGCAATAGTTGTACATCTTTTGTAGTTATACATATTTCATAGGAATGAATGAGCTATAAAATATAGTAGATAAATATGTTCACTGTGATTTATAATCCCAGAAATAAACACCTCACTAATTCTCTAAAGCCATTTGCAGTGGTGAGCACATGTCGTGGGGATATAAAGGGAGGGGGCAGGCCTTTATTTATTGGATTCATGCAATCAAATAACACTTTTGCTGACATCCATCTTTACCACTCCTGGTTCCTTGCTTCCTGAAGAGAAAGGGACTGAAAACAGTAAGTTCTGCCCAAATTTATTTCTCTCTGGACTTAGGTCTGAATGTGTCTTAGAGTTAGGGAGCTTGAATTATTTAAGAGGTCTGTTCTGAGAGCGGATTTATTAGGGAGTCCAGTCTGAGGTCTGATTATTTAGAGAGTCCGGTCCAAGTTCCAATTTTTTCAGAGAGTCTAGTCCGGGGTGCCATTCTTTTCGGAGATCCAGTTTGCATTCTGATTATTTAAAGGGTGGAGGAGATTTTGGTCTTGGGTTTGATTTACTAAGTGGGTCTACTCTAAGGTCTGCTTTATTTAGAAAGTATGGTCTGGGGTTTATTCTTTTTAGGGGGTCTGGTCTGGGATCTGATTTGTTTAGAGGAGTCGCTTGACTAATTTATTTAAGGCCTTGGTTCTGACTTATTTATGGACTCTGATGTATTGGAGTGGTATGGCTTAAGGTGTGATTTATTTATGAGGTCTGATTAACTTGGTGAGTCTGGTCTGATTTTTTTAGGGGATCTGAGGTCTGGTTATTTTATGGGGTCTGAGGCTTTTTTTTTTTTTTTTTTAAGGAGAAACTGGTTTCAGGTTTTATTTATTTAGGAGATTTGCACATGAATACTAATATTCAATAGCGTAAGTGCAGAATTACATAACCATACCAAAAAGGACAAACACTATAGTGTAATGTAATAAATTCATAAAGTTTATTAATTATTCATTAAAAATATATATTGTTTGAATGAATAATATTCAATCAAACAATAGATTTTTTCAATGTTTAATAAACTTTATGATTTTTTTTAAATTACACTATAGCATTTGTCCTTTTGGTATGGTTATTTAGAACGTTTGGTCTGGGGTCTTATTTTGGGTTTATGGGGTGCGGTCTGAGGTCCAATTTATTTTTAGGATCTTTTCTGAGATCCAATCAATTTAGGGATTCAGATTTGGGAGTTGATTTTTTTAGGG